>KK122540.1:140394-186915 GCA_000611955.2 Stegodyphus mimosarum
GAATTATGTTGTTGTTATCCTCCGGTTAAGGTTTTTATGCCTTTAGTAAATCAGCATGTAATATTTGTAGAATTATCAACTATTTAAAAGTTGTTTAAGTGCGGCTAAGCCTAATTACTTTATCATAGCAGCCATATTTGTTTACATTCGAAACTTAGCAGAATAACGGATTTGTGGCAATCTAGACAAACTAAGCTTCGTAACAACAAAGATAACGCCTTCTATTATTATTGCGAATTAAATCATGCTTAATCCATTCTAGAATTTATACGAGGAAATAAATGCTGAAGATTTACTTCGTAATTTTCAATATACATATTTTGAGTTTTTAGGTATTTTTGCCTTGTCACGAACTGAGAACTGAATTAATTATGAGAAATACTCGATCGCCTGTGAAAAACCTTTTTTTTTTTTTTTCTAATTTCTTTTTTACATCGTTTTAGATTTATTGTAGTATTTGAAGAGAACATGTTGCAACGATTATATTATATAATTCTTCAGATGATATACATAATTTTTGTGCATTCTGAGTTATAAAGTGAATGAGATGTAACGCTGGGAAGTGAACCTAGCGTCAGAGTGTCGTTATGGTAAACAAATGTAGTGCATTTATTCTGTCGTGGTTTATGCGCTATCTGCGAAGTAGATTTAACTCAAACCAATAAGTTTAAATGAATTGCAGGAAAAAATGCGTATAATTTAATATTCCGTACAAGGAAGTCATGTTGTGTATACATCAGATTTTTTATAGTAAAAAAGCATCACATGGCGTATTTCTTCAGACATTTCACTCATTTCCAAATCAATATAACTTTTTACACGAGCAACGCACTAGAAGACTGTCTTCACAAGCAATGGAAACTGAATGTCACCTTTTAAACACATGTTCGTTTGAGACAATCTGGTGAGTGTTGCCGGATATAGAGGCTTCAACACCATCTAGTGGGAAAAAACCGCGGCGACCCAATATAAATTGAACTAAAAGTTATAAAATTTTTATATATTTATGCATATTTTAAATATGGTATCAAAAATTATGAATCAAGTTTTGTTTTATTTACGTCTACCAACACATTTAATATCCCAGTAAGGCGTGCCAATCTGCCGTCAACCTCCCTTTTCAGTTCTTTAAGGAATGGGTAAAATGGGCAGAACAGAATGAACCCTGATTTAATAATGTTTAATAAGAAAATGATAGTTAATAAGTAAAGGTAACACATAAAATGTAAAAAAAAAAACGCCTCTTTGGACGTTTTTTTTTTTACAATTTACGTTTTTTTTATAATTTAAAATCTGAAACCTTTCAGATTTTCTTTTTATTTGTTTTTCTGGCCTATTACTCTAACAAAATTTTATTTTGGGAACGCCGCGGCTCGATAACGGCTGACGAAACACCACATTAATGCAGGACTGAATTAGCATATATGTTAGCTTTCCTGTAGCGTTTTTCTTTCAACGAAACCTTTCGAGACGCATTCCGAAATCAAGGTCCGTCATCCTCATAAATATTCATGCGCGAATTAAATACTGAGCGTGTCTTCTTTTGGGTTAACAAAGTGAGGCGGGTGTAGGAGGGTCGTAATGGTGACTCCCGTGAGATCTCACGCATGGGCAAGGGGATGATGTGTTCACATCCTCCAAGGAGTGTAGAGGAGACAGGCTTGAGTGTGGCACGTGGGAATAGGGAAGCTTAATTAAGTGTTCGGCTAAACGCTCGACACACATTAGTGGGCCGAAGCGTTCTCTCTTCTGTGACCACGGCAATTAAAATGTTTTCACTCAGATTCACATTTCCAGTGGTTCTTATCCGAATGGAACGGAGAAGAGGGAAGACCGCGGAAACGCTGTGACCAGGACATCATACATTTTGGGAAGGACTTTTGGAGCATTTTTAGTACAAAGGGGCTTTGTCCCTGAAGGACTGTTGTTTTCTTTTTGCCATTTTGCGTCGGAAACATTTAAAGTCTGGATCACTTTTCAAACTGTTGACAAAATATTGCAGCCCTGTATTATATTTAAAGAAATTAAACAATGAAGAATCTGCGTAAATGTATATATATGTGATTAAACAACGGTACCTAGAGCCATCCAGTTTTGAATAACGTACGTTTCCACCCGAATAGGCGCATCTGGAAGCCGAACTTTGGAATTTGTTTTATTATCTCTTTCATATTTTGTAAAACTTAAACGAATTTTTGATGAATCTTAAACTCAGACTATTTAAAAGCAAGCCATGTTGACACTCTGTGAGAAAAAAGAAAACCTTTTTATCTAAAGCTCGCGAAACTGTGTATCGGAAATTCTGAAGATAGACTCATTTAAAAATTATTTTGCGATATTGCTGTTGAAATAACGATTTAAAAGCGAGCAATGGCAACACTCTACGGGGGGACTTTTTATCTAAAGCGCGCGGAACTGTGTATCGGAAATTCTAAAGATAGACTCATTTTAAAATTATTTTGCTATGTTGCTGTTGAATTAAATTTTATGGTTTAAGTGCGAAGAACATGGTATTTAATAAATAATGGTAATACACAAAACGTTAAAAAAACGCCGCTTTGGACGTAATTTAAAATCTGAAACATTTCAGTTTTTTTGGGGGGGTGTTGGTACGGAGACCGGGGAACAGGTCTTATCACTCCAGTGGTAAGACATTTCCGATGCGCAAGGAGGCATCAATACTAATACTACAATCGTACCAAAGAATTTCGGAATACAATTTAGTTCCTGAAATACCGGGGATTAAACAGATTCAATCTAAAAAACGAATTTTCTTTATTGTAGAAAGATAGGAATTTGCTATCATAACCCATGAAACAAAATTATCTACAGAAAAAACCCAAAAGGAAAAGAAAAATGCATGGGATTAACAATAGTCATAGCATATGATGATTTTAATATATGGAAACTGCTTTCATCTGCAGTAGTACGTAATTTAAGTGTATGTTGTAGAGACAATAGGGTTTTTTTTTGTTTTGTTTTGTTTTGTTTTAAGTCCAAAGGGGCTTTGTCCCTGAGGGACTATTGTTTTCGTTTTCAAATTTTCCGTCGAATCACTCTGAATGTAAGTTTCACTTTTCAAATTCCACCAGATATTATCGCCCTGTGTTATATTAAAAAAAATTAAATAATTAAGAATCTGCATAAATGTATGTATGCATGTTTCTCGCATTGAGATAAAACAACGGTACCTAGAGCCATCCAATTTTGAATGACGTAATCCTACTTCGAATATGAGCATCTGAAAGCCCAAATTGAAATTTAAAAATTTGTCTTATTATAGATTTCATATTTTGTAAAACTTTAATAACGAATTTTTGATTAACAAAGTCAAGGATTTCAAAGCGAGCCATGGCAACGCTGTACAGGAAAATCATTTTTATTTTCGGCGCGGGAGACTGCGTATCGGAAATTCTAAAGGTATGCTCAATTTAAAATTATTTTGCGATATTGCTCTTGAACTGAATTTTATGGTTTAAGTGCGAAGAACATGACATTTGATAAATAAAGGTAATGCACAACACGTTAAAAAACGCCCCTTTGAATGTAATTGAAAATCTAAAACCTTTCAGATTTTTTTTTTCTTTTAAAGCAGGAGACATGAAAAATGAGCAATGCCCTCGCCAGGACTCGGAACTCTCGAATACGCGCCGAGTGTGCTGACCATTACACCACGAAAGTATGGTAAGAAGCGAGAGAAATACCTTATATACTCTCCCTTTTAAAGGGCGAATGGGGATTAGTGGCCCCAATCACCAAATCCTGATGGTGAAGAATTATTGGTCACTACCTTTTAGTTCGGGTGCCACTGTAGCGTCATTACGATATTTTTGAAGCAGGAGACGTGAAAAATGAGCAATGCCCTCGCCGGGACTCGAACCTGGAGCTCTCGAATACCTGCCGAGTGTGCTACCGCTACATCACGAAGGCATGCTGGAAGAAGGGAGAAAATACTTGATAAATACTAGAGTAGATACTTGAGAGTTATAAAGTTTTCATACAGAGTTGTACAGATTGTTCTGCGTCGAGCCACATGCCTAGACAAAAGCTGGTAAATATAGTTTTTTTTTCAGTTGTAAATCTGGGTTTATTATTTTATTTATTGTTCCTACAGATGTATTTGAAGACCTTTGCAGTTGATTTCAGAGTAGGCGGATTTATCTCTTGTTACCAACTGTTTTAATTTACAAGCAGTAGAAAAAATATGTACCTTTTTCGGTGTTTCGTTTAGAGTTTTCTTTCCGTGTAAAATTGATCTTTTATTTCTCCCCTTGTGGTTAAAAATTTTATTTATTTTGCGCTTAGAAAATTTAGTTTCCATGTATTTCACAACATTTTTGAATTGTGGAATAGGAATATTAGTCTTCGGAAAGCACAAAAATATATCCTTCAATGCACAGTTTGTTTACATTCGACATTTTAAAAGAAGAATATATGTAAAAGTAGCAGCCGATATTCCTTATTTCAATTAATAATCCGTTGTCAGAAATTTTTACTCCACAGCATTTGTGTTTTTAGAAAAGATTTGTATTGAAATCGTTCAAAAAATGTCTAAACACTCTCTGCATAAAGAATTATTGCATTCCTTTGTGGTGTAAGTAGCTAGCACGTCCATCTAGCAATTGGGAAATAGGAGGTGCGAATGCCGGTAAATTTTTCACGGTTCTTACTTCGAAGAGCCTAATAATCTATATAAGGACATCTGTTTTTATGGGCTTAATATGCCAGCTTCTTCTTTTAACGTTTTCAGGACTGGTATATACTTTCAGGACTGGTAATTTTATCTTCCAGATTTTAAAAAAATAAATAAATAAATATGAAAGGTTTCAGATTTTAAATTACGTCCAAAAGGGCGTTTTTTTAACATTTTGTGTGTTACCTTTATTTATTAAATATAATATCCTTCGCACTTAAACCGTAAAATTCAGTTCAACACCAGTATTGGAAAATAATTTTAAAAAAAATTGCAAAAAATTTTTATAAGTGAGTCTACCTTTAGAATTTCCTATATACAGTCTTACGCGCTGGAGATAAAAAAAAAATTGGTACAGTGTTGCTATTGCTCATTCTGAAATCTTTGAAATCTTTATTAACTAAAAATTCGTTAAAGTTTTACAAAATATGAAATCGATAATAAAACAAATTCCAAATTTCAAATTCGGGCTTCCAGATACCCATATTCGCAGCAGGATTACGTCATTCAAAATTGGATGGCTCCATTTACCGCCTTTTTATCACAATGCGAGAAACATACATACATTTATTCACATTCTTCATTATTTAATTTCTTTAAATATAGTGCAGGGCTGCAATATTTGGTGGCAACAGTTTGAAAAGTGAAACGACATTTAATGTTTCCGACGTAAAATCGCAAAACGAAAACAATAGTCCTTCAGGGACAAAGCCCCTTTGGACTTACAAAAAACAACAACTATAATATCAATAATAAAACTAGAAGAGATAATGGGCAAGTAAATAGGGTAATTTTTTCAGTTAAAAAAGATTATATACCATAGGACAGAGGTTCCCAATCCTTTGCCCGCGGGCACCATAGCACCCGTCGATCGTTTAACGCGTGCCCGCCTCTGTGCGATTACAATAAAAATATTTTAGTTTTCAATAAAAGTCTATGTCGAAGTTTTCTGATTTGTAATGAAATAGAAATTGCGTCCAACACAGATACCAGCACAAAGCGAAATGCGACTGATTTTTTTTTTTTTTTCTGTGCATGTATTATTAGCTCTATCCAACTATAAATTCACCTTCAAAAAGTAAATCCAACAGATATTCTAGAACAGTGATTCTGAACTTTTTTTTTTTTTTGGTCGCGGCGCACTTTTTTAACAATTTCAAAATTTGACGGCACACAAAGAAAAATATAAGTTTAAAAGTTATTTATTTACCTATAATACACTGTGTGAAATAGTTTATAATAATAATTTTGAATGTAAAATAAAATAATATGTACTACAAAAAAAGCAGTACGTTTATTAAGGGATTTATTACAAGTTAATAATAAGAATACTTTTAATGAGAAATTTGAGTTGGATGTTTTTCGATTATTTCATTTATATTGGGTCGTAAAAATGGCAATGCTACTCTCATATCGTCTTCTACATTTAAAACAGTCTTGGATCTTTTATTCGCTTTTATGTTGGTTCATACTGAAAATTCGAATTCCTACAAATAAGATGTAGAAAACTATAATAATATTTTTAAAGATTTTTTGGCCATCATGGGATAATCGCATCTAATGCTAATCCAAAATCAATTAATTGATTCTTCCGAATATTTTAAAATTAAATGTCGATAATTAGAAAGCGAAATTAGTTCTTCCTCTGCATTCAAAGTGAATTCAAAGACAGAAGTATTCGTTATCACAAATGGATTACGAACCCCATCAAATGTTTTTATATTTAAATTTGGGAAATAATGAATAAAGCTCTCCTCTAATTTTTACAAATAGTTAGTAACAATTTTATGAATAGTTTTATTAAAATCCTTTTGTACTGACTGTTCCAAATTACCTTCCCAACTTTATTCTTCCATAAAGTTATTTGTTTTTGGAATTCCACCTGTTTATCTGCTGAGTTTAATGTATTTTCTTTCGGATCTTGCATACTTGAATATATGTTATTAGAAATAACAAAAATGTCTGATATGTAAGCTAATCTCCCATCTGCACCTATCAGAACTTCTCAATTTAAATTATATACTGAACATGCGCGAAAATGCTCCGAATTGCGCTGTCCTCCGGAGCACCAAAATCGGCTTGGAGACCACAATTGGCGAGCTTATTAATGTCTTAAAAACCGAATTTCGCCAATTCTCGTGTGTACCGTATACTAGGATTAAACCCATTATAATTTTTACTGTATGGATTTCTAAAATTTGGCGGTACACACACAGTGGTTGAAAATCGCTGTTCTAGAATGTGTTTGTTCTTAGGAACAAAAATTTTGGGAACCCTTGCCATAGGCTGTATGGAAATTAAGTTTCACTCGAACTCATTATCGTGTTCTCTTTTCTAGACTGGCGAGTCTCAGATGCCTGAATGCGAGCGCTGGTCAGTCTGTAGTCGAGTCGACACGTATTCTACGCCATGGGTGGAACGTCTGTGCACGTGCCGTGGTGGTCAGATGTGTTCTACATCCCTTCAAGCAGACGATGGACACACTGTAGTGGACAAGACGAGACAATACAAAGTAAGTTATTAAAATTTGTAGGAGTATCATCTAAAAAGCGATGCCATTGAAACGTGCAGGTCTATCTGTGGGGAAAAAAGGGAGTTATGAGTCCTGTGTATTGAACTGTTTTCATTGCTTTATGTTTTTTGACTCGTAATGAGTCGTGTCACATACGTAAACCTCAAAGTAACTATCTAGTGTGGAAAAATAAGCACCATTCTGTGATTCTGAACATTTTTTTCTGACTTTGTAGTTAATACTTTAGTGAATGTTAATGAAAATGGCACTGGCCGAAAATCTTAAAATTAAATACTTCACAAGTGCGTTATGGAGTCTCATATTCTTGGCTAACATAAATTCATGAGCTCTAGAAAGACTGGAGGAATACTACTTGGATTTACATAAGCCAACATTTCTAGCTTAACTTAAACATGTAATGTTGAACTTATAATAAAATGTAATTAGACTAGCCTGACGGCTCATATGATAAAGTAAACGCGTAGGAAGACTCTGGCTCTTATAAGCCGGCGGAGCAAGCCTAATGGCTTGAAGCTTTCAACGCCACACAATCAAATCGCTCGTAAGTCAAACTAACAGAGTGGCTTTCAAGCAAGCATAACACGCTCTAAAATCAACCTTTGATTACATAGCACTTCTTTCTCTCTTAATTTGAATAAATGCGCGCTAACTGATTAACTGAAAAGGAGAATGAAAGAAAAGTTTCTTTACATAAAAATGAAATATTAATTAAAATAAATGAATCTCCAGAACGAAGATGACAAATATATTTCTACCATTTTTCTATCTTTTGAATATATAAATCACTCGCACATGTGACTTCATCGTACAGTAACGTGACTTAATTGAATGGAAGCTAATGAATACGTTGATTTGAGTCACACGATTATTTTGTCTAAGCCTATTTTGAATATATTGTTCTGCCAAGCCGTTCCGCCAATATAATTAGAAGAGCATGACAGCTCAAAGGATAAAGTAAACGCGCAGCAAGGCTCTGGCTCGTAGAATCGGGCGAGACAAGCCTAATGGCTAGATGCAGTCAGCACCACAGAATCAAATCGCTAATAAGTCACAGTAACAACGTGGCCTCAGTATACACGGAACTTGCGGAATCTTCGCTTAAATAGCACTTCTTTTACCCTTAATCTGAATGAAGCGCGTCAACTAAATTACATTCTGGCATGAAAAGCGTAGGGAAGGAGCAGAGCGATAGGAAAGTTGCTTTAAATTAACTGTTGTTAAAAATAAATACCGTATATTCCCGCGTATAACGCGCGCTTATAATTTTAAACTATATTTTTTAATTTTTAGGTATGTTCTCCGTATAACGCGTACCCTTTTTTTAAGAAGAAGCCTGAAAGATGTGCAGTTCTTTTATTTTTGAAGTCGCTCATTCGAAAAGATTTTCTCCAGACTTTTGTACAATGGTATACTGAATTGATAAGCGATAAGGGAAGCAATATGTGTGCGGAGGAAATGCTTGAGGAAGTAAATAATTCTGTAGAGAGGTTAGGTTTTATTCACTGCAGGTGTGCGCAAGAATGTTATTCTAGAGTTTCGAGAAAAGGGGGATAAAAATTAAGGGTAAGAATGCACTTCTGACTCGAATGAATACGCGGAATTAGGAGTCAGACTTTTTTTCTGAATGAGTGAAACCAAATGATTAATATGCTTTACGTAAAGGAAGCTTCCTTCGTCTGGCTTTTAAATGTACCGAAAAAATGACTAAAGAGAACACCCGTAAATACGCAAGAATATGTTAATTCCTTACAGTAAAATACATCATGTTGCGTTCTACGGGCTCGTGGATTTGGAGTGATTGACGACAACACTCGATGAAGAATCAAATCGCCAGTATTACACAGGAGAATTCCAAAGACATGTTTACAGCCATCGAAAAACTACGATAAATACGCTGAAACGATGAGCTACACAGCTTTCCAACTGTCAGGCTATACGGTGAAGACAGCTTCACGGCAAAGCACTAAAGTACGGCTCCCGACTCAGGCGATCGCTGTCGGAGTTCAAGACACTACTACTGAACTCAAAGTACTCTCGATACTTTCCACGATACACTCACGATGCACTGGTACTCCGCATACAGGCAGGGTTTGATTTTTTGCACCGAATGGCGGGCACTTGCCTATAACGGCAATGACCACTCCCAAGACCAGAAGTGGTGGCGGCGGCCATTTTAATTGTGGAGGCACCTAATAGGGGGCTATCGTTACCTCCTGTGAGGGTGTCAGGACTGAGTGTTCTGTGCATGTGCTTGGCAAACATCTTAAAGTAACTCTTTAAATTTCTTAAGTCCTGATCTGGAACAGGGAGCTGAAAGCAGCTTTGTTCTGGTGTAGATATTATGATATACGTGGTATAATAACTGCCCTTGGAAGGGATTTAAAATCCTCTTTTATTAAATCAATAGTATTTACAAATCATTTCCCAACTCGGGAGGGATACAGAAAGTAAAAGACACTTGGGCCTAAATTAACAATCAGATAAATTTAAACTAAAACTAAATAGAAATTTAGTTAATCTTTGCTCACAAAGCTAATCGCGGAGTTGGCCTCTAACTAAATGGTGCGTAGCAAGAAATACTAATACTAGCGCACTTCAATTTATTTCAATAAGCAATCACGTAGCAAGCACTATGGCTTATAATTTAGCTGCTAGCTGGTCAGGCGAACGTCGAACAGAATGACCGTGATCTGAGACTAAAAGCTCTCTCACTCTAAGAGGTTTCTACCACTGGTTTAAATAGTACTTGGCTGTACTTCAAATTAGCGTAAGCTGAAAACGCGCGCTTCTTCTGACGGAAAGTTGAAACTGAGAAGAGATAGAAAGATTTAAATTAAAATAAAGCTTTGTTAGTTTAACTAAAACCTTACAAGGGGACAGACAGTTTACATCCATGCCATCTTCGGGATTCGAACCCGGGCCCTTCGGTATCGCCGTCAGCTCCTCTAATCATGGCACCGTCTGGGCGGCAGGCAGCGTTTATATAGCTTTTGGCCTGCCTTCAAGAACATTCTGGGGCAAACCGGTAAGAATTCGTTGTAGAATGTTCTCGCTCCGTCTATTGCATATCGCCTATTTTGTCGCCAAATGGCCGATTTCGCTCTAAATCTGGCAACCCTGCCATCCTTTGCAATTTTCTGGCAACCTTAAACCCGCTTAGCGGGGAAGCTATCTTACCGCAGCTGGGCATTTCGTAAATTTACTAAGAGTTTTGGTAATAAATATGGTAATGGTTTTAATTAAAATCAATTGATTAGTTAAATTTGTTATTCTTTCAGGTTTGCGAATCGGCGGACGCCCTTCCGATATGCCGTGTTTTCAAGGACATTACATGGACCAATATAATCGGTACGGATAATAAATTTCAACAGCGGATGCACTGTAAATGTCCCCATAATACCACCACCTACATCTCCGGACAAGATGTCAAGATGACAGCGCAAGGCTTGTTCTTCTATTATCACTTTTCCTGTTCTCCTATGATTGTAAGTATAAATTTTTAGAAGCTCACTATAATTAGGAACTAGTATTAAGCGATATGATTGCGACAGAAATCTTGATATAGAATTTTTACTGTTCTATTGGTAAAAATAAATACTAATAATTAAAAGAAAATTTTTTTTGGAATTTTTTTGAGATATGTTCGAGCATTGAATCTACTGTTGAGCATCCTGGTATTTTCCTCCGGCTCATGACTGGTACTTTGTCAGGCGGCCATGAGGTTCTATTGCTTCTGAGGGAGGGGTAATTTTGCTTATCAGACGATTTTAACGAGGCTTGTAAGAGACACCTGAAATGACTTAAATTTGGCCGGGGAAATAAGATCTACTTCATGTATAGGAAATGTAATTGTGATCATTTCACTCCTGGACATTATCTCACCTGTTTGGGACTTGTGAAAGAGGACGTATTGAAAAGAACTGTAGGTTTCCTTAAGTGTGAACAACCTATTGTTGCGTGCGTACGTACGGGTTCGTAATGGATTGAATGCAGAAGTCGTTACAAAGTTAATAAAATTTATTCTTTTCGCAAGGAATTAAGCAAAATACTGAAATATTTCCTTAGAGATTTTCGTACAATATCACAATATCTCAGACGTTAAACAGAACTCAATTCCAAACAGAGAAAGTTAATCCAATCTCACATCGAATTCGCTACAATCAATAGCAGCATTAAGTAAGCAAACAGTTCGTTTAAAGCAACAGCAACTGAGCTGAGGTGTTTTAATTCGACTTTTATAAGCTTTTTAATTATTCACGAGAACATTCTGGTAAAATCTATAAATATCACGATTTTTCTGGATGGCAACAGCAATTACGAGATATTTATTTATTAAATATTAAATGCATGCACTTTTGTACTTTTACTTTTCCGGCGTAACTAAATCGTCTGCGTTGCACGGGAAAATAAAACAATTTTAATTACAATTCTAAATAAGTAGCTAAATAAATACAAAATCTGTAACACTATTGTTCTAATTTTTGTTATCTTTTCTGAACTCCTCAATTTCCATTCGCATTTCCTCGCCAGGATGCAAAGTAAGTTAAAGTGAAACTGTCCTTTCTGCTGTTACTCTCAGTTGCTGATGCACATTCTAGCCGTTTAGTTAAAATCTATCGCCGGCGTAGGTTGCTGAGACAGCCTGTTAGGCTTAGCTAGTCTAGCACGACTCTTTACTATTTAAATTATTGTCAAATCTTTTGTAAGTTTCCTCCATAAGTAGTCGGTGTTCTATTGCTTCTGAGGGAAAATAAAACAATTTTAATTACAATTCTAAATAAGTAGCTAAATAAATACAAAATCTGTAACACTATTGTTCTAATTTTTGTTATCTTTTCTGAACTCCTCAATTTCCCTTCGCATTTCCTCACGAAGTACGTGAATTTGTTTTTGAAGAGTTTACTCAAGGGCAATTTAAACCCTTTCCTCCGTGTGTTATTTCTTTACGCCTGTGCGAGAAGTCGCTTGGCTTAGGAACAGACCGTATCTTTGAGCGTTAGCAAAAAGGGTGTAATCTCACAGGTCTACATTCGTTTTGGTATTATTGAGGGTTCTTGGAATCATGGGATATGGTCTAGTCTGATGGCTAACCAGTTAGGATCGGTAACAGCAACACTAACGCTTATAATTAAAGCAGCAATTGTGTCACAGTGCGAATTTCTGTGACTGTCATGAGGTAGTCTGTGCCATGGGTGCGCAGACTTTTCCAGGAAAGGAGCTACTTCCAATTTTTTCAAGGTGTTACTGTCCACCCATTGGCTTAGGTTTGGTTATCAGGACTACTGTTTCTTCTAGTTGATTCTGCAAACATAACTGGAGTCCTGAGTAGGAACAGGGAGTTTACTAAAAGCTATGTTCGTGCGTGTGTAGAAGATACAACAAAGGTAAGAAGGGTTAAAATTCCCCTTTATTTACTTGTCGATTTTACAAACGTTCCCGAACTTCGGGATACAAGGACCAACCACTTGTGGCCCGAACGTAAAAGAATATAAGACTATAAACTAACTAAAATTTAAATAAGAGCTAACTTTTAATACTTTACACAGATGACTAACGCTAAGACTTACCTTTTAAATGACTACGTGTGTAGTATGCAAACTGCGGAAAACTACAATACGTCTTTAACTTTCAAGAGGATTAAACGTCTGGCCTTAAAGGCGGACAGTAACTGATGGCAAGCTCGCGTGAAGACTCGTCGTACCAAGAGGGCTCTCTCGCCTTCCTTCTACTCTTGGCAAAAAGCCACAAAGCGTTAGCAAGTACAATTTGCATAAACATATTCACGCATTCATTCCGGCCGGAAGTGGAAAATAAGAGATGATAGTAAAGTTTTAAAATAAATTAAACGTTTGTGAACTTAAAATCCTCACATGGTGATCTAAAAAAATAATCTAAAATATTTATTATAACTTAATTATACACTGGTGTGCAAAAATTAAGGACGAAGTCGAAAATTAGCTTATCAGCTGAACGAAGAAGCAGAGCGGACAGAAAGACCAATCAGGAGATTAAGTAAGGTGATGTACGGTAGCACATGCGCAGATATGCAGGTAGACGTAATGGGGGAGTGTCTGAGTAGTATAAAGCATGTTGTCGGTGTAAGATCAGTATTTCTGGCAAAGAGATTGCACGCCGTATAGCAGTTAAAATCACACCGAGTTGCTGCCTCAGCGAGAAATGGCGAATAATCAATCTGTTAGACGACATCTGGATGCTTTTACCCGAGGTCGAATCATTGGGAAGTTGGAGGAAGGCCGCAGTGTGACAGGTGTGGCTGCAGAGTTCGGAATTGCTCACAGCATCGTTTCACGACTTTGGAGACAATTTCAAACTACAGGAACAGCTATCCGGGGGTTTAGTAGTGGTCGTCCACGAGGAACCACACCCGCAGATGACCGGTATATTGCCTTACAGGCCAGAAGAAACAGGCGGCAGACAGCGGGAGAAATCGCTAGACACACGACACAGGCGACTGGACGACCGATATCGCGTTTTACCGTGGCCAGAAGACTGCACGGTGGTGGTCTGTTTGCACGACGCCCTGTACGGTGTGTACCTCTAACGCCTGCCCATCGGAGAAGGCGTTCTCTGTGGTGCCGGGAACACCGGAATTGGAGAGACAATGAATGGGGACGAGTACTCTTTACAGATGAGAGCAGATTCAGTCTGAGTAGCGATTCTCATCGCATACTCATCTGGAGAGAGCGGGGAAGCCGCAATCATCCCTCGAACATCATTGAAAGGGACAGGTATGGAGGTGGCGGTGTTCTCGTTTGGGGAGGCATCATGCTTGGTAGTCGTACAGACCTTCACATCTTCGACGCAGGTTCAGTCAACGGGACCCGTTATTGTAACGAGATTCTTCTTCCATATGTGCGTCTTTTTAGAGGCGCTATGGGTCCGCAGTTCCTTTTCATGGACGACAATGCACCATGTCATCGCACAGTAGCTGCCGAACAGCTCTTAGAGAGTGAGGATATTGAACGTATGGATTGGCCGGCACGATCTCCGGATCTCAATCCCATCGAGCATGTATGGGATTTTCTAGGCAGACGCTTGGCAGCTCGTACCTTACCACCAGTAACGATTCCGGAGCTTCGATTGGCGCTGCAAGACGAATGGGCAGCAATGCCTCAACAACTCATTGACACCCTCATTCTCAGCATGGGCAGACGCTGTGAAACCTGCCTAGCAGTCAGGGGAGATCATATCCCCTATTAAAGACCGGATGTTTCTTGCTGGACACCCATCACAGGGATGTTTCGGCCTTCAGTCGCATTGCGCTCCATGCTACTTTTTCAATAAAGCTTCTTTTTATCCCTCTGATTTCTCTTTTAGTAAGTGTTGCTTACATTACTCATGTCCTTACGTATTGGGGATCTTACGGTATTAAATGTGTTGATTTGGAAAGCTTTTGTACAAAGTTATATTGAAAAAACTGTCTCGTCCTTAATTTTTGCACACCAGTGTAAATACGGAACATATACTTAACCTATTTAACCCTACATTAAAAAAAAATTTCTCTTTTAAATTCGCATTTAAAGCAAAACCCAAGATACAAACATAATAATAATAATAGCCACAAATATAATAATTCCAAATGACGTATTTTTTATCAAACAATTCAAAATACATTAAAAAATAAATCATTTTCATATAAAATTAATTCTCTTAGTTATATTTAGCAAAAGACTTTGTCTGCATACTATCCACCAATCTTAAACATCTCGGTATGTGTTTACTACTAATCTTGCACTGAATTCTAACTGATAGTCTTAGAGACGGGAACTATATGTTGTATTAACTTTATTCATTGTTGAAAACGCAGATTCACACAGGCAGGTGGAGCCAAAGAACGATGTTAAATGAAATGCAAATATTTTTAAATTAGGATACTGTACTTCCAGGGATAAATAGAGCCTAAGACCTGCTTTACTTCGTCCATTAGATCCCAAAAGTTATTCTTAGGTTCTGAACTACGTGCTTTTAAAATTATGTCATTTTGAAGGAGAAAAACTTTGTTTTACTCAAGAGATAGAGAATATATAATTTCAGTTATTTCTTCCACATCAACATTGCTGAACAACGCATAAATGCAACAATTGTTTCTAATCTAGTAAATTCTTGGAAAGGTCTTTAAAATTCGGAGAAGTTTTATTATTTTATCGTAATATTTCTCTTTGTTTAATGAATGTACGTGAGTTTTTAAACAACTTGTCAGAAACAATTTTGAAATTTTTTTTTTCATTCTTCATCACCAGAGAAGATATTAGCCTTAACTTGCTCTTGAAAGTATTAACAAATCCATTCATTTCTACTGTAGTTTGTAATTTTTTTTCTTTGTAAGTGTAAGTTCAATTCATTATAGATAGTTTGTTATATGAACAACAGAACTTAAATCCATCAACCGCACATCATCCCTAAGTTCAACGTACGCTTTCTCGTTTGATTCCAAAAAAATCTTTTACCTCTTGTAGTACGTCCCTGAATCTTTGTATCTTAGTATCCGCGTCTTCGGTCTTAATAAAGGCGGTTACCCCAAAATGTCTTGGCGGTCCACCGGTCGATCGCGATCGACTTAATACCCATGCCTGGTTAATGCTTTCACGAACATTAGGTTCTTTAGTCCAGAGGGGCTTTGTCCCTGAGGGACTATTGTTTTCGTTTTGCGATTTTGCCTCGAATCACTCTGAATGTCCGTTTCACTTTTCAAATTGTTGCCACCAAATATTATCACCCTCAATTATATTTGAAGAAATTAAATAATGAAGAATCTGCATAAATGCATGTATGTTTCTCGCATTGTGATAAAACGACAGTACCTAGAGCCATCCAATTTTGAATGACGTCATCCTACTGCGGATATGGGCATCTGGAAGCCCAAATTTGAAATTTGGAATTTGTTTTATTATCGATTTCATATTTTGTAAAACTTTAACGAATTTTTGATGAAGAAACTCAAGGATTTCAAAGCGAGCAATGGTAACGTTGTATAGAAAAAAAAAAACGGTCTTATCTCCAGCGCGCGGGACTGTGTATCGGAAGTTCTAAAGATATGCTCATTTTAAAATTATTTTGCGGTATTGCTGTTGAACTGAATTTTGTGGTTTAAGTGCGAAGAACATGATATTTAATAAATAAAGGTAACGCACAAATAAAAGGTAAAAAAAATGCCTCTTTGGACGTAATTTAAAATCTGAAACCTTTCAGATTTTCTTTTATATGCAGGGCGGTTATAATTAAAGTTACCCTGTTCAGATCCCTGTAGAATCCGTTCTGCCTATCGGATTTTGATGAAACTTGCTATGCAGTTATATGGACTACGGAGAAAAGATTTCTGCAATAAAAAATAGTTCAAATTTTAACCACCAGATGGTAATTTTCAAAAATTCCTTACGGAAATTAGTCAAACCTAAAAAGAAACTTGCAGTCAGAGCCTGAAAATCATTCTGCCTGCATTTGTCATCATTAATCATGCCCTTACAGATGAAAGACCGAGCTTTACCTGGTAAAACTGTTTTATCAGAGTGAAAGCAATAGCTTAGCTGCATTGTGGGAATATCGACGTTTAAAAGGGATTCCGAAAAGGGCCCATGTCGAAGAATGGTTTGAAAAAAGATGATAATAAATTTTTTTATTGCAGAAATCGTTTCCCCACTGTCCATATAACATATATACAAAATTTCATCAAAATTCAATAAGTAGAACAGGTTCTAGAGGGGGTCTGAATAGGGTAACTTTAATTATAACCACCTTGTATTTATATTCATTCCCCCCATAAACGTCGAATTTCGGATTTTTCCTCTTGTTGTTTATTTATTTTTTTATTTATTTTGTTTAAATAATTTGTATGTTTTCCTTATTACAATTTTGGCAAAAACTACGTTGTTAGATATTCCTGTTCCAAAGTCCTGACTAAAGATCGATTTACTTGTGCTTGTGTTTTAGTACATCAGCAAAAGTCTTTTCCCCAAAATTATGTACAATCGGCTTTCGTTGCATGCCGCTGTTGAAAAATGAGCAGTTTCCTCCCCGGGGCTCGAACCCTGGCCCTTTCGAATTCGCGTCGAGTATGCTTCCAATTACACCACTAAGGCATGCGGAAAGGAGGGAGAAAATAGCTTATAACATATTATGTTATTTCTTCAGTTTTGGATATGCTTCTGCGTCTCCGAAATATAACTTTATAAAGCCTCGATAACGAAAGTTTTTGTGAAATTATTTGTGAAAATCCCAAGTTACGAAAATTTCGCGAATTTTCACCTCTATCCCACTTCCGGCCCGCAATTTCCTTTTTTTTTCTCCCACCCTCCGCGATGAAGTTATTGTTGCTAATAAACCTACAACGCATAAAAGTGACCAGTAAAAACCTATATTTTCAATAAAAAGAAATAAAAATAAGGCAAGAAAATTGTTTTCATTACTAAAGAAGTTATTTAAAAACGTTTAAAATATTCATCAAAATCTGGAATCTAATATATTATCAATCAGTAAAAGAAAACTATTTCTGTTATGGAAACTTATTATATACAATATATTATTCCGATTGTTCATTATAATATGTGTTTTCCGTCACCAGTAACACACACACACACATATATTATTGAGAAAGTTGACAAATGTTCTATTTGTTGTTGAGAGAAAAAAAAAAAAAACTAGAAAAACTAGTAGAAAAATATGCGCGTGGTGCTGCAAAATTTATACCGTCTAATATGGGAAATGAAATATAGGAAAGAATTACTTAAGGATTGTAAGAACCATGATCTCCTACCTATTTCCATTTTTCTGAACTTGCAAATTTTATAATATTCATTTGGAACCGAAAAAGTAAAAGAAAAAGTTAAAAAATATAACAACAGTGAAAACCGAAGTTAATCTTTTTTATTTAAAGCTCCAAACAGAACTTGTCAAGGGGAAAAGTGTTCTGAAGCTTTAAATAGAGTCAGTTAACTGAACAACAAATCGAGTTTCATTCCGATCAACTCACTGTGCCCTCTATCGTCAATTAGCATAATGGTTTTCAATTCTAAACAAATTTTATATGCAATTCTTCAATAAACCTATACATATTTGAGGCTCTCATTGAATTGGTCTCTTTTCCCTACCTGTTTTTGTTGTTCGAACACAAATAGAAACAAATTATACGAGGAAAACTTACGTGTAATGCCGAAATAAAACATTTATAATCAAGGGAAAAAGTTGGACTAAATACAATCGAAAGAGATATTTATAAAAGTAATAAAATAATAAGACAATAATAATAATAATCATAATAAAGCGCTGTACTAATTACAATGTAAAGCTCAAATTTTTTTTATCGAAAAGTTTAATTGTCAAATGTAAAGGCTAAATAAGGGCCAGGTTCGAATGAGTACTTAAAATGAAAATACTTTTTGCTAAAGTAAAAAGAATGGAGAAATAAATGCGACCATTTGAGGGGAATTAAGTAAAAAATTGCTACAAATGGAGGGGTTTTGCAAAAACAAATTATAATGAAAAAACACTTCCTACTTGTAGATCTTCTATTCCAAAATCAATGTAGTTATGCTACTAGGTTGCCTCGCTGTAGGCCAGGCCATACAAACTGCTACGTAATTTGCTACACTGTGAACTATGAACTGAGAAAGGAGGGGTCCAGTTTTGTGGGGGTGTGTTGGAATTCGTTAGACGGCAGCGCCTGAAGGACTGAAAAAAGCGAGTGCTGGTAGAAGTGGCCAAAGTTTCAGAAATAGAAACTGTTTTTATTAGTAAAAACGTCGTCATTTTTCACGCGTTCGAGCTATAAAAACGCCTTTCAGAAAAGGAAAAGGCTCTAATTAGTAAAAATTCAATGGCCAGCAAATTAGAGAGTATTTATTTATGTATAGATGTACTAACTTAATTCACTGATGTAGAATGTCAAAAATAGAGTTCAAATATATATATATATATATAAATGCAATAATACATGCAAAGAAAAGACGGAGCAGCGTCGGTGCGTTTTAATTCCATTTTTATTTTCTAGTTGACATTTGTGGCCACAATTATTTGGCACTCTACTCGTGCCTATTCAAGAACATCTACATTTTTTATATTGTTGCGATAGAAAGCGAGCACAGTGAAATTACGTCCAAACAGCGCACAGAGAGAAGCTGAAGTGCGTAGTTATCCAATATGGAAGCACACGAAGAGAAAGGTTTTGGTTTGAGTTAAAAGTTTCAGTTTCCAGTTATTGCTTTATCAACGCTACGCAGCTATGCAAAATGGAATGATCTAGAAATGACGCAATCCAGAGAAGTTATTACGATTTTTAGAACAGAGAGGGAGAATTAAAGGGAATTAGGGCCTAGTTTAAATTATAATTTTGATTTATATATTTTTTACCATATTTCCTTTCCTTTTCCTACTAATTTTGCCCCTTAAACCCATGAACGAGAAAAATGTGTGGTGTATACTATTTCTCAGACCGCGCGTAGTGCAGATCCACCACAGGTTCGGTGTTCGATCCCCGAGCTGGGCAAGGTTGAATCAGCCTTCCATCCCTTAAGTGGGTCAGTAAAATGAGTATAGTTCGACTGCCTCATCCACGACCATGAACGCAAACACGCATGCGCCATTCGGACCAAATTATTCTCAAAATAGGGTGGAAGGATGGAAACTTTCTTTCTCTCCAGCATATCTCTTTCCGGAGAAAGGAAGACTTTCATGTGACCTTTCACGTCGCAGCAAGTAATAACGCCCCTTTTGGACGAGTCTATGTGTTTTAGCAGAATGCCAGCCAGGTTTGCGTTTAAGACGGTCGAACTATATCAAGTTCGCTTGGGGACTAAGCACTGGCGGTCCTGCGACAAGCTGACCTTGCCCTACCTATTTCCATTTTTCAGCATATGCCCTTGCCCAGGGCATATGCTGATGCACTCCGGGGCCGTAAAGGTCAAGAAAGCAGGAAAAGGGCACTGCAGGCCGTGGTCCACTAGGGATGTTGCGCCCCTGAGTTGAGTGTATATTATTTCTTCAAGAGACGACTTAATTGATAAACAGAACACAGCAGAAAGAACACATGAATGTGCACTAATATTCATGAATGCATACATTATGCACACATGAATGCACACATTATGCATTTCAAAAAACGTACTAATTTCAGTAACATTGTTTTTACATATAAAATATTTTTTTCTTATTTGTGCATGCATTTTACGTTGTTACTACAAATCAGAAATTAATAAATGATATGCTGAAAAAACTACTGGGAGAAATACGCAAGTAAATGTGGTATTTAAAAAAAAGAAATTAGCTAAGGAGAAGAAACCGAATTTTAATTACTTTGTGACATTTCTTTATGTACAGAATAATTTTACGTTTAACTAATAATGACTTTGAATTATGCCATTAATTTAAATCTTTAACTGTGTACTAATTAAAATTCTAACTCTGCAAACACAATTCAAACCGATTTTAATTTGTAGAGCCTTTCTACTTACAAATCTGAGATAGTTTAAAAAAAGTTCTGCTTCTGATTTTAAGAAACTTTACCATTGTTGTGTAAGTCTAAAATAAATATTTCGTGGAGAGGAGGAATCGTGGTCAAAATTTTTGATCTTTTTGTATTGGTTTTTTTTCGACTTATTAATGCTTTTTTATTTAACAAATTAATGTTTTTATAATTTATTAATGGTTTTCACTTAACTTAATGATGTTTATTCTTTAATTTATTAATGTTAAAGAACTTTTCTTTAACTTATTAGTGTTTTTACTTAACTTATTAGTGTTTATTTTTTAACTCATTAATATTTATTCTTTAAACTTATTAGTGATTTTCTTTAACTTATTGGTGTTTTTATTTAACTTATTAGTGTTTATTTTTTAACTTACTGGTGTTTTTGTTTAACTTATTGGTGTTTATTTTTTAACTTACTTGTGTTTTTATTTAACTTATTAATGCTTATTCTTTAGCTTTTTTTATTTAACTTTTTACTTTTTTTACTAATCTCCCTAATCTCCTAATTTTTTTGTCAATATTTGTCCTCAGAAAATGCCATGTGGTCGGAAGGAACCCTGCCGCCTATTCTCAGTTCGCAAACGATTTCCTGTGGAAGATGTGACCACTAGTTTTCTGTGCGATTGCCCACCAAAGGCAACTTGTCCCACGCATCACACAGATCCTTATGTTGTGGAAGATTATGATAGCCCACGTGACGGTGCCAGGACGTATAGTGGGTACTGCAGAACGATGGTATTATGAGATACAGCTTTGAACTTTTATACTTTGTAAATATTACTGGAAAATTGTACAAATGCATATCCAAGGAGGTCGATACATGACACAGACAATGTTGTCATCGAAGCCTGTGCACAAAACTGCTGCTGATGAGCATGTTTCAGAAGAAAATATGACTTAGCAGTCAGTCCCGGTGTAGTCGATTTATTGTGATCTCAGCTGAGTACCTGTAAATGTGACTGTTTTTTGATTTCGTACCATTGAGCTCTAACGGCAATTATACAAATATATTTAAAAGATTGCTTATGTCTCTAACATTATCCATTATTCTGGAGACTGTGAACTGAAATTCTTCAGGTAAATGCTAACCATTTTAAAGTTTTTGTTATCTTTTGCATTTTCAGTTAAACTTAAAAAGTTGTTACCAAATAAGTTATTAGTAAATGGATAAGTTACAAATTGTAGTTGGCAAATAGATTATTTATGCGAATCAGTAAGTCGCATTCTTAGTCTTAGAGTATGTTGCCTGTTCAAAAACTCTTAAATATTCAAGCTTGCTAAGTTGAGATTATTTTCCTTTTCTTAGAAGTTTGAAAAAAATCAAGAAAGTATTACTCAGGAACAGCGAAATTTTTGTCAAATATTATCGCGAAATTGATTGATTACAAACCTTGCTATAATCCATACTTAGCAAACTTGAAAATTTTTTAATATCTTCATATATGATGAATTTTTATCTTGAAACTCTAAGGTTGTTGAATTTGGATTATCTTATTTATTTTGCAAAGACAAATACTGATGTTTTCATTTTCGAAATGGAAATGTTAAGTTAAAAACTCACGAAAGGAAAAAAAAAAACATTACTGTTAAACATGACTATGGTACAGGTAAATCGTCAGCCTAGTCCAATTTTAGAAAATATGAAGAATCTGAATATCTATAATCTTGCTGAAATCGGGCTATGGTGATTTTTTATCTTGAAACTTCGAGTTTACTGATGGTGAAATTGGGCTATGGTTTTTTTTTTATCCTGAAACTTTAACTTTCGATTAGAACGCGATTTTGCCGTGCGCGCAACGTGTTAATGGCGTAACCCCCGCGTTCGGCAAAGGTTTACTGCACATTGTAGAAATTAAAAAGGCTGAAGACTTTGTGGTCAGATTTCCTGATTTTAAAAAAGTTAAAGTTATTCTTCAGTTCTTGTCTTTCCCTTTTAAAAAAGATTTTGGATGTAAAACATATTTATCGCATAAATATCTGACATATTTGTTACTGAAAATAGCGGGGTTAGAGAATGAAATTATAGCTCTTCAAACTCATCTAATTTTATAAGTCAAATAACTTAAAGACAAGTTTGCTGATAGTGAATTGGGCTATGCTGTTTTTTCCCCCTTGAAACTTCAAGATAATGAAATTAAGCTATGCTGTTTTTTTTCTTGAACCTTCAAGTTTGAAATTGGGCTATGCTGATTTTTTATCTTGGAATTTCAAGTTCATTGATGGTGAACTAATTTGTTCTTTTGGGAACTTAAAGCATTGATAATAATCAAAGAACTAATGCTCAGATTTTCAATATATCTAAAAAGCATAAAGGAAAAGAGTTCTTGGCATTGTATTCTTTTATTAAAATGTTTTAAAGCTATTAATTTATGTATAAACTCGTAACAACTTTATAATTCTTTTAGATTAATACATATCATCTGGAATGGGTATAAGGTATTTATCATTTGAAGATATTTCATACAGAAGCGCAATTGCCAATTAGAAAATATTCGTATAAAATGCTACATTTGTTCTATTGTTGTTGTTGTTAGCCTTATAAGTCTTTTTATGACGCTTCTTCTTAGAAAAATCTTTTGCATTCATCGCTTTCAATGCACGCACTGATTATTTTTGTGAAAAAGTTTACATTTATAGCTTCATTATTTTCAGTGATTCTGGTCAAAGAGGATTCGTTATAATTCATGAACTAATAAATGTAAACTAAATGACAAACTCGTCGTACAGATTTCCTCTCCAGTATTCGCGTTCATAAGTTTTTCTTCAAAAAGTTTTGAAGGTTTCGTGCGAACTAAAATATTTCAGCAGATTATATAACCAAGTTAATTTCCTGATTATTTTTGCCTGAAAGATGCAATGAGGTTATGTCCCTTGAACGTATTTGCACACTTTCTGAAATATACAGTGTGAATCTGAACAAGAGGGCAAAACTTTAGAGCAGTGCTCCGCAACTGGTGTGCCATGAGTAGGATGTTGGTGTGCCGCAATCAAATACATGTATTTGACATTTTGCAATTTTTTATCATGCATTTAATACACAATGACAATTTTTTTCCTTAATAATGTCTATTTTAAATGTTTTTATATATTTCACTGTTGTGTGGTTGTGTGTGTGATTGTAAGTGTGTCAGCATTTGAATTTTTTCGGCACTTCCTTGATAACTCGGAACTCAAAAATATATAACTTTTTTTAAACATAAATTTAAACGAAATGTATTGGTTTCAGACCATTTTAATTAAAAATAATAGCTCTAAAACTGTTTTTTTAAAAATTTGAAATAAACCAATCAAATTGAAGAATTTTTGTTTTTTAATTTTTTAAAAAAAATTCGATTATTATGATAATTATTATGATTGCATATAAATAAATATGTTATGGTTTTATAATTGTATATTTTTCAAATTAAAAACAAAAATTTATTGTAAATTTTATGTATAAATCAATACATATATACATTAGCTTTTGGTGTGCCACGAAATTCCAGAAAGATGTTTTGTGCGTCGCAGGTGAGAAAAGGTTGTGGAGCACTGCTTTAGAGGGTGATAGAAGGTTGCTATACGAGCGATATTCGTCATAGAATGTATGGTCGGAAAGCAAACGATATGAAGTTACAGGGTAGTTTTTCACTGTCACATTTAAAGAAATAACACAAGAATGAGGGGAGATACTTCAAAAAACATTTTATTCACAGAACGTGCTCACAGAAATTGCTCAAAAGTAACGCAGGCTTCACACCTGCGGGATAAGGATTGACGCGCATTTGCGAAGACACCAGGTATTTCTCGAATATCGCCGGCAACAAGGGTGGTTCTGGCAACTAGATCTGTATTGGTTTCAATGGGGCTTTTCGTATGTGCTCACAGGAAAAGTCCGAACACGAGAGATACGGTGATCTTGGTGGCCAAGCTATGGGACCACCTTGACCATTGCCATGGAAATTTTGTGAAACAGCAATCCTTTCGGCAATCTATGATAGAAAATGCCATTAGTTGGGAGGACTGACGCTTTTATACCATTTATTTAAAATGCCAGCTACCGGCTCGCCGTTTGAGTTCCGACTATACATTCTATGACGAATATTGCTCGCATAGTTGCCTTCTGTCATCCCTTGAAATTTTTGTCCTGTTGTTCAGATCCACCCTGTATATCCATTGTTATGCTAGTTCGTCATACGTATTTGCCATTGAGCAGAGATGCAATTCAGATTAATGGCTAAACAGAACCTATCTAAACATGTTTTAATTTGGAGAACTGAACAGAGTGTTAAAAATGAAATTGTAATAACTATGTAGAAATTCATTTCATATTTTGGTAGCTTAATGCAACGTGGAGTGGAATATTAGAAAATTTATCGCTGCAGCGATTGTGATTTATCTGCAGCTTAACGCAAAGAAAAATTTGCCGTTTACCGCTGAACTCATACAAAAAAGTAGTAAATTTTAGGCCCATGTATGTATGTTTGTGAATTCAGGGATGCCACATTAAAATCTGTAATCAGAGGATTTTGTGTATTAATATAATATAATAAGACAGTACTAGTTATTCTTTCCTTTCCTCGTATAAGCACAGCAGTTCTTTTTTTTTTCACTGTTAGAGTGTGTTTCATGGAACAAAATCTCTCTCTAATGGTTTCTTGTTTTGATTTTCATGCTTAATGGATTAAGTGTAAAAAAGTGATGGCTTATGTAACTGTATTTTTTTTGCTTGTTTTTCCATTTTATGCAATCTGTTTTGTTTGTTTATTTTCGCTACTCTTATTATTTTCTGATGTACGGGATGTACTGGTGGAAAAATATGGCTGTAAAGTTTTTCCTCACAAAGTTATAAATATTTTTATTTTTAAAATGATTTTTATTGCAGTAAATCATAGTTTAATTGTGTGAATACCTTCACTGGACTGAGTCATTGTGCTGTAATTTTAAATGAGCTGACTATCTATTTAGTAAATATAACTATAATGAGAGAATAAAAAGTTATGTGTCAGGTATATTATTTTTGCTAAAATAACTATGGTGTTATAAAATTTTTCTTAAATACTAAGCTGAAACGTGAAGTAGCAAAA
The DNA here is from genome assembly GCA_000611955.2 of Stegodyphus mimosarum. Taxonomy (NCBI): domain Eukaryota; kingdom Metazoa; phylum Arthropoda; class Arachnida; order Araneae; family Eresidae; genus Stegodyphus; species Stegodyphus mimosarum. The sequence goes on from KK122540.1 coordinate 166,164, forward strand.
TTATAGTTTTTAACTATAAAACTGGTAGAATAAAAACGAAATACACTTTTGATTACATCATTTTATTCTTATTTTTCATACAATTTTTTTTAAAAAAAAGTGTATAGCAACAATAGAAGAATGCATATTTTTAAGAGGAAGAGTTCAAAAATGTTTGCTAGTCAAACGATTTCTTATTTTTCCACTGGAAAATGTTTTTGAGATTATTCCTTTAAAAAGATGCAATAAGAGTACTGTTATTTTAAAGATCTTCTGTTTCAAATTTTTAGAGAGAGATAATGATTATTAATTTAAAAAGGGTAGTGCTGCCATCTATGTGTGTAATTTGAAACTATTCCGAGGTTATTTAATATTCGCAAGGATGGCTGGTGCTGCCATCTATACCAAATGACGGCAGTTGCCTTTTCAGCATAGTCTGCTCCAGAAGTGGTGGCCATTTTATTGTGGAAGCATCTAATAGGCGGCCACCGTTACCTCCTATGAAGGGACAGACAATTTACATCATGCCTTCTCCGGGATTCGAACCCGGGCCCTTCGGTAACGCAGTCGGCTTCCCTAATAATCTAATAAATAATCCCTATTCTAAATACATTCGAGCTTAGGTTTGCGATAGGTATTATTCATTATCTTTTAATCTACTTTCATTTTTATTTTTATGACGAGTGCAAATATGTGTCAATCATGAGCAAATTTTTCGAGGAAAGGTGGTTCATGAAACTTGTATTTTAATTGTATATAAATATTATGAATGATAATGTGCATGTATTGTTGAGAGCAAATGTGCAATTTATTTGTATAAAGACAGACTGTTATTGAGTGACTGTTAACTTTATAACTAAGTGACTGTTATGTGTATATGATGTGATGTTAAATGTTTTCTTTTCATCTGTTTCGTATTTAATTGTAATTAGCTTTTACGCGTTTAATGTTTTGTCACAGTGATTTATTTACTCTTACTGTTTTGCTAAAAAATGTAATGAAGATTTTTCCTGTCTTTTATTCTTGAATTTTTGTCAGTTATTGAAATGAGTCATCAACTTTTCCTGTAAGACTGCTTTGACATTTTTGTAATTACTGAAAAAATAAAAAATAATTTTGTTTTTAATGAGTTTCACATCCATCATTTTGTTTTTAGTGAACTGAAATCTTTTTATTTGATTTTCATCTGTAAGACAGAAATGTGCTAATCGTGCATATAACTTTGGGGGGCGATGTTGGTGCTAATGGAAACAGGAGTCATGACTTTATTCGAATCTGAACATTTTTGATTTATCATCAGTATAACTGAATTTTGCTGACAATTTAGATTCGATTCAGTTTTTAATATACACGAAAATAAAAATAATAATAATAAAATAATAAATAAAATCACGCCAAAGCTTGACCCTCATAGGAAAAAAAAACAAAACATTACGGGTAACAAAGCGTGAATGATTAAAAGCATGATTGCTACGGCTAATAACTACAGCACATAATCTTCCATTTTTGGCGCTTTATAGCATCTTTCGGTGATTGCAACAACATTTTCTGCCTCATATACCGAAAAATGCAAACTTTCAAATAAACTCTGCAGATTAATTCTACTTTCAGAAAGCAGGACTAGTTTTGACGGAAAATTGATTTAGAAATTTTCCGAAAAGCGGAACATGGAAATTCAACTAAGCCCTTGGTCTGTTTTACTTCCTTGTACGAAGTAAAATGGAAGGAAGTATTGTAATCGTGAAACATTTCCAGTATCATATTTCAACGAAAACATCCATTTTGACCGCTATAGAATGCAATTTAACGATGGTTTTGCTTGACGTCTGTACGTAAGGACAGAATAAATGACTCTTTCTCCCCCAAAAAATTATAAAACTGATTTAAAATGGATTCTGAAGAGATTTTTACATAGTATCTGTACGTACGTACATACGTATGTATGTATCTCATATAACTCAAAAGCGAGTAGCCCCAGAACTTTGAAATTTTGCATATAGATCTGTTATAACATGTAGATGCGGACCTCCCTTTTTGGTTGCAGTCGGCCGAACCAGAAGTATATCAATATATATACCCACTTTGTTACTTGGCTCAAATTTTTATTCTTATATATTGGTAAATTGTGCATTTTTTGCTTTAAAAAATGATTGAATTATGTTATTCTTATCTTCCGGTTAATATTTTTATGCCTTTAGTAAATTTGCATGCAATATTTGTAGAATTATGAAGGATTTAAAGTTGTCTAAGTGTGGCTAAGCCTAATTTTTTTGGTCATAGCGGCCATATTTGTTTAAATTTGAAACTTAACAGAATAGTGGATTTGTTGCCGATCTAGAGAAACTAAGCTTCGCGACAATAAAGTAACGTCTTCTTTTATTACTGCGAATTAAATTATACTTAATCCATTCTGGAATTATCATTTAAGTTATTGAATTATCCCATATATTAACACAGCATATCGTCCGAAACAAATTAAGTCAGTTTCTACGCTTTCAGTGTTTTTTTGCCGTGTGGGACCAAAAGTAAACTTTGAGTTTTGTGCACCAAAAAATGTACCTTCTTGCCCGCTGGCCCAGTTGCTTGTTTTTGCGTAGAAACTGTAATTTTAATTGTAAAAAAAATTTTTTTAATTGTTTTTAATGTGTTTCGTGTTTTATGTTTTTCTGTATCTTTCAATTTTTAATATAGATATTTTGAAAGTTTATGCATTTTTGCCTTGTCGCGAAGTGAGAACTGAATTAATTGAAGAAGAAATTTACCTCTAATGTAATTCAAGGAAATAAGTTTAAATGAAATGCAGCAAAAAATTAGTATAATTTAATATTCAGTACAAGGAAGTCATGTGGTGTACACATCAGATTTTTTCCGTAAAGATAGAAAGGAGGTTTTTTTTTCCTTGGATTCCTTTCAATGCAGGACCAATAATGACCGAATGCAATAGTGGTAGTTCGACATAGATTCGATCCCAAGCAAATGGTTAGCTGCAGAGTTAGTTTTCGTGGTTTCTTCCCTATGTAACGTGAATAGAAGCCAGTTCCCTCAATAAAATCCTTCATGATGACATCTCTCCCCTTATTGCATGGTTGTGTTTTGTATTTTTACTTCTTTGTCCGAAGTAAAAAGGAAGTATTGTAGTCGCGAATAATTTCGGGTATCATACCCATTTTAACCACTATCGAATACAATTTAACGATGTTTTTTTCGTGACATCTCTACATAAGGACAGAATAAAGGACTCTTTACCCCTCAAAAAATTATAAAATTGATTTAAAATGGGTTTTGAAGAGATTTGCTTCGTGGCGTCTGTGCGTACGTACGTACGTATGTATGTATCTGGCATAATTCAAAAACGAGTAGTCTCAGAACGTTGAAATTTTATATATAGGACTGGTATATCATGTAGATGTGCACCTCCTATTTTGGTTGAAATCGGCTGCAGCAAAAGTATATAAATATATAAATAAATAAATATATATATATATATCCACTCTGTTACTCAGCTCAGTTTTTTTATTCTTATATGCTTGCAAACTGTGCATTTTTTGCTTTAAAAACTGATTGAATTATGTTGTTCTTAGTTAAAGGTTTTTATGCCTTTAGTAAATCTACATGCACGATTTGTACAATTATCAACAATTTAAGAGTTGTTTAAGCGCGGCTAAGCCTAATCATTTTTCCCATGGAAGCCATATTTGTTTACATTTGAAACTTAGCAGAATAGTGGATTTGTTGCCAATCTAAAGAAACTAAGCTTCACAGCAACATTTGATAAAACTGTTATAAATTGTTTTGTTATGGTTAATTAGATCATGTTTAACCCGTCCTGGAATTTATTCGAGGAAATAAGTGTTTAAGATTTACTTCGTAGTTTTTAATACAGATATTTCGAGTTTTTATGTATTTTTGCCTCGTCGCGAAGTAAGAACTGAATTAATTGAATGAGAAATACTTAATAGTCTTTGAAAAAATGTTTCTTTTGCTTTTTCTTTGTTGTTTTCTTCTTCTTTTTTGGTTTATTTAATTTCTTTTATGCATCGTTTTGGATTTATCATAGTATTTGAATAGAACTTGTGGCAACGAGTAGATAATGCTTTAGATGATATAACGTTTTCTGCATTCTGAGTTATAAAATGAATGAGATGTAACGCTGTTAAGTGAACCTAGCGTCAGAGTGTCGCTATGGTAAACAAATGTAGTGAATTTTTAAGAGTGCAATTATTCTATTATGGTTTATGCGCTATCGACGAAGTAGATTTAATTCAATCCAATAAGTGTAAATGGAATGCAATAAAAAGTGCGTATAATTTAATATGCCGTACAAGGAAGTGATGTGGTGTACACATGAGATTTTTTCCCCATGTGAGCCAGTTTCCCTTAGAAATTCCTTCGTAAAGGCATCCTCCCTTTTAGGCTGATAGCTCGCGGGCTTTGCTGTATTCAGAGAGTTAGCTAGCTAAATCGTCTGCTTCGATAGCCGTTTTGTATTTTAGTGTGTTCGAATAGCATAATTGTTTAGTGCGGAGAGTGTTGGTTGAATATAGATTTTTAACACCTTTTTACTTCAATCCTTTTGGATGAAAATCCTTCATGATGACATCTCTCCCCTTATTGCATGGTTGTGTTTTGTATTTTTACTTCTTTGTCCGAAGTAAAAAGGAAGTATTGTAGTCGCGAATAATTTCGGGTATCATACCCATTTTAACCACTATCGAATACAATTTAACGATGTTTTTTTCGTGACATCTCTACATAAGGACAGAATAAAGGACTCTTTACCCCCCAAAAAATTATAAAATTGATTTAAAATGGGTTTTGAAGAGATTTGCTTCGTGGCGTCTGTGCGTACGTACGTACGTATGTATGTATCTGGCATAATTCAAAAACGAGTAGTCTCAGAACGTTGAAATTTTATATATAGGACTGGTATATCATGTAGATGTGCACCTCCTATTTTGGTTGAAATCGGCTGCAGCAAAAGTATATAAATATATAAATAAATAAATATATATATATATATCCACTCTGTTACTCAGCTCAGTTTTTTTATTCTTATATGCTTGCAAACTGTGCATTTTTTGCTTTAAAAACTGATTGAATTATGTTGTTCTTAGTTAACTTATAAAGTATTATATATTTTATAAGTTAGTAACTTATAAAATAGACCTCTACATATAAAGATGGTAATCTTTATATGTAGAGGTCTATTTTATAAGTTATAGAAGACTGTTTTACTATTCACCACCACTAGCCTCACCTAGCGGTTTATCCACATATGTTCCCCTGCCTCTCCCCTCGGTATTTGATGGTAGCAGTTGCCACAACATCCTAGTTATTACAATGCAAGTAGGAACTTGTTAGTACGTTGTAAGGTATCTCTTTGAACACGTACAAATAATATTTTGTAGACTCTTCTTTTTTTTTCTTTTTTGCGCGTGTCAAAAAATCCAGGGTTGAAATGACTACTTTAGAAATAAGTTTCTCGTATATCTTTATCATCTGAGCTTTCTGCATGTCATCGAAAAAGAAATATATAATTCAATGAATTACGTCTGTTGCAATCATTTAATACGATTCATCGAAAATTTCGAATAATCGAAGTTTTACTGCATGGTTCCAAAGCCGTTTTCATTCATTTATCGTGTAAACTGTACAAATTATGCAAAGGAAATGACAAAAAAAAAAAAAAAAAATCCATGACGTACGTCATGGAAAAATGCACACAAAAATACTTTTAGAAACGTTTTTATTGACAGAAAGTTAAAATAGGTATTTATAAACTGATGCTGCTATCATTAACTAATGTACTAAAGAAGAAATCTTTTATTCACATTAGCAAATTTTTATTTAAAATAATAAAAGGGATATTTTCACTTATCATTAGACTTTGATATATTGCGTTTCGATGTTGTTTATCGATCTAATATGAATAAATCTCCAAATTTGGACGTTTTTTCAGAATAAATTTAGATGTTCGTAATAGACTATTATACTCACTTCCTGTACTCTTATATACTCTTCAAAGTTTCCAGACCGTTAACATTTTGTATTTATGATGTTATAAGGTAATTTCCTCCTTCTTCCAGCATGCCTTTGTGGTATAACGGTAGCACACTCGGCGCGTACTCGAGAGGTCCAGATTCGAGTCCCGACGAGGTCGTGCTCATTTTTCACGTCTCCAGCATTTGGGAAAAAAAAAAAAAAAAAAAAAAAAAAAACCTATTGACTCTGTAGTGGCGCTTGAACTAAAAGGTGGTGGATAACAATTCGCCACTACTAGGATTTAGCCATTGGGTCCCCAATCCTCCATTAAAACGGGGAGGTTATAAGGTTAGTTAGTTCAAAGCACTGTCCCCAGCCCACCATATGGCTATGAGGAGAGAAATCTATCCACCAACACAGGAACGTTAAATAACGAAATATAACAAAATAAATGGTTAAAATGATTAAAAGAAGAATGACAAAATCAAAGCATCATAAAGTGTGCAAGCAAAATTTAGCCAAAAATTATTTTATTACACTGCTAGCGTCAAGAATGTATTTTTTTTCTAGGATGTAATTTTTGTAAACTAAGGAGAAATATTATATCACAAGTAAAGAATTTGTTAACACGTGACATCGAACAAGCTTATTTATTTACAAGAAGGTTCACGCGCAAGGATTACAATTACTATTTTTTTTCTTTGCATATACAAACGCAAAGAAAAAATATTTGAAAATTCCAAGACTAGATAACCTAGAAGAATTAAAGAGGGTATCTTTGAATGGCAGATGTTTCGAAATGCAAGGAAATGTAATTAAAAATATGTGCTAAATTTTTAGTCTGGTTTTTGTATTTAATATTACGCTTGTTAAATTAAAGAACAGAATTAAGATGCAATGCATAAAAAGATTAACGTAAATTATTCTTTTCTACATAAAAAAGAAAAAAAAAAAAAGATTAAGTAAATAAAATTTCTTTAAATATTTTTTATGAATTTATCGAACTAGAATAATTAAATAACTTTGTGCAGTATAATGAGTTAATTACGTTTTACATGAATTTAAGTGTAGACTTTAGAAAAATGTAATAATAATTATAATGTCTAAAATTCTAAACGTCTGAGAAGATATTCACATTGTGACTAAGGCGTAAATTCATTCACATCATGTAAAAGATATGAAGTTTACTAAAGATTATCTTCTCGAACGTTACTTAAATCAAAGAATAAACAATCCATTAAAAATTAAACAGAGTCAAAACAAAGTAAAAAAACTGTTCTTCTGCTTTGCATTTTATCTCTCCGTATCCTCCCCAGATGGCAGAACAATATAACTAACTTTAAATTAGCTGAAAGAACACCCAACAGTACTAGATGGTGCTGCCATCTATTAGTTATGAGTAGAACTGAAAAATCAAAAAACTTCTATACGTTATTAGAAGGTGACAAGCATATTGCGACCTGCAGAACTAAATCCATTTATATTAAAAATAGTAGAGATTAAAATGCTTCTGTTTTTCCCCAAAACCATTATATTTTAAACTACTAGAATATAAACAGAACTCAAATTCAAAATATAGAGAAAGCTATTCCGAATTCGCTACAATCAATAACAGCACTAAGTAAACAACTACAGTTCGCTAACAACAACAACTGAATTGAGATGTTCTCCTCCAGCTTTTACAAGCTTTTTATTCAGCGCGAGATTATTCTGTTATTTTCTAGAATTTTCTGGATAGCAAAAGCAATTACGAGATATCTATGTATTAAATGTTAAATGCATGCGCTCTTGTATTTTTATGTATGCTCTTGTATCTTTCCTAGCGTAGCTTTCTCTTAAATTTCGTCACGCGCTGCATTTCATGGAAAAATAAAACAATTTTAATTACAATTCTACTAAAAATAGCAAATTAAGTATAAAATCTATAACAATAGATAACAGAATTTATTTCTCTCTCTTGTTATTAGGAAATTAACACTAATCATTAACCATTGCTATAAATGAAATACGCGACAATTAAACGTATTATCATAAATTTTATGCAAAATTGCCTTGATGTTGCAATTCGGTTGATTCGAATAAGGTTTCCCCCCAACAAACGCAAAAACAACTTTAAAAAAAAATTAAAAAGAGTTACATATACTAATTAAATGCTGAATTCGTAAGGTTTTTTATAAAATAAATGCTAATTTAAAATAGCATTTTTGCTGAATTATATTATATACATAATGAATATAATATAATTCAGCAAAAATGCAGAATTCATCAAAACGAACATCTTATATTGGTCTTTGCTGCAACTTCATTTATAACTTTTTACTGAAGCTTAATAATGTTTAGTGCTGCCATCTATCAGTATTAAGTAGAACTGAATGTCCGTAGTTTCCATTAAATGTTTAAAATGCAAGTGCTTTAGTATTTTTTCATTGTGCAAAGCACTTCGGAAAGCAGTTTTATTATTAACGCTTTCCCAACAGACACTGGCTACAGTATTTAAAATTATAATGGAACATTTTCATTTGCTAAATTTAAAATTAAAATTGTATTGTTTAACAAAAAATATTAAAAAATTATCACAGCCTGAAAAGTTTAATTTCATTTTAGATGTTAATTTTTTAATGATTCCGATGACAAAAGTGGGGAGAGCAATTTGAGATGATAAAATGATTAAACGATTTTCGGTGGATTAAAAAATTAGGGAATTTTATGAACACTTTTAATTCAGAAGTAATTTAATAAAATTTTTAAGTAAGAAATAATATAACCATGATATTTTTCATAAAATGCTAATATATTTTAATCTATGTTTTCTTTGATTCTTAATGGCAGCAAAAACATATGTGATTTTAAAAGAATTATAGTTCATTGTAATAGTGTGTGATGCAAAAATGGGAACTTTCTGATCAATTTTTCCGTTCACATTTTGTTCGAACATTTAAATTAAAACATAAAGCTGTCTATCAAGAATAAAACGCCGTGAGAAGTATACATTTTTGAAAGAATTTATTTAAATGCGAATTTATTGAACTGAAAAATAAAATATATTTATTAATATGTTTGTGCACTGATCCATTTTGCCCCTCCCTCTTCCTTAAGCCTCGCCCTTTTCTTTTTTTCTTTCTTTTCCCCCTTTTTCTTTTCTTTTTTTTTTTTAAAGTATGTGTTTAGGCCTAACAATGTTCATAGATGTGAACCATAGTAAAAGCATTTTTTTCCTCTTCTGAACAATTATTTATTAAACTAGATTTACATTTTTCATATTTCATGAGATTTTCTACATTATTTTCTGGGAAAAAAAAAGTTTTAGTTTCCTGTTGAGTAACCTACGTGGCATGGAAATGCATAAATTTTATAGTGAGCATACTATTTCATAGCAATAAACAGATTAAGTTAAACATCCTATGATTCTCAAATTTTTTATTACAAGAAAAAGTAGTTCTGACAATCTTTCTTTTAAAATGAAGCAATGAAATAGCAATGAAAAATGAGTTCTAAAAGCAAATAGTGATAAATCGAATGAATAAGAAAGCGATTAAGATGGAAAATGTGTTTGATAATTTATACAAACTTCTGATAATTTCCTTTTCTGCAGTTTATTCAGCTTCTGAAAAATCTTTTAAAAATGAAGGGAAGTCTTCTGTCAAAGAACGATTACTAAGAGCCAAGAGGATAAGATTAGTATTTTTACCCCAGTACCACTTTCGGTCAATGGTTGGCTGCATGGGAGTTTTGCTTACGACTAATGTGAATATAAGCCAATTTCCATTAGAAAACTTTCCACGAAGGCATCCCTTCTCTTGGGTATAACCGCTTAAGTCAGCTTTATCATAATCTGATCTAATAAATTCAATCAAAGAATTTGGACATTTCGCTAAAATTTCAGTCTCCGCTGCGTTTTCATGCAACAGATTGAGGCAGATTACTTTTTTATGGACTATTTATTTATTTACTCTTAAATGTTCAGATAAGGTAAAAAATTCATTAAAAAAGATCGAAAGTATTCCATTTTCGAATTCGGTCATTTGAGCTTACTTTTCCCGCCGTCTCATTTAAGTTTAGTTTTTTTTAAGCGGGATGTTGCTGTAAAACAACAATTCAACTTTTAATTGCACCAAACCCTATAAATTACTGTTGCGCTTTTTACGGATTCGTAGATTTGAGAGTATCCGATGAAAACACGATGCAGAACAATAAAAAGCACAATTTATTTACAGGAATCACTATTTACAGCACAGTTCCAAAATCACCTTTAAAAGCGTCGAAAATCTACAATAAATACGCTGAAACAATCAGCAACACAGCTTCAGGCTGTAACTGTAAAGGTAGCTTCACGGCAACACTAAACTTATAATAAAACACCGTGGAACAATCACCAATCCACTGTCAAGCTATACTGTAAAGGTAGCTTCACGGCAAAGCACTATCTCGATCGCTTTCCGTTCACAAAACTCTCGCGTAGCTTAGCACTCACAGTAGCAGCTGCTCTCACAATTCTCACAACTAATCACACTCTTAATCACACTACTCGCAGTCTGCCTGCTCTCAGAAACGCAAGGGTTTATATAGCTTTTCTTTAAGTTCCACACGTTTCGAGAAATATCTCGACAGGAAGTTATTCTAGAAGCTTCCCGATTGGACCATGGGATATCGCCAATTTGGTCGACAAATGGGCGATAAAGTCGCCAATCTGGCAACCTTACCATACACTATTTATGGCAACCCTAGTGCTATGCCGGAAAGCTTACATACAGGCGCAACCGCCGAATTTTTCGCAACATTACTTTTACAGAACAAAGTGATAAGGGGAATTTTTATATTTCTCTAGTTTGCTTTTGACAATCACATAAATAAATCGCGTAGGAATTGAATATGAATAGATATATATTTACTTTTAAATTATTTTTTTAAACTTTGCAATCTAAACGGATATGTTAACTAACTTAATTTTAACTTCACTTAACTAGGAGAGAAATAATGAAAATCTTATTTATCGAAGGAATCTGGTAATCTTCCACTCAGTTATGTATAAACTAATTATCAAAATAACAGATTTAACCCTTAAATGAATGAATTTTTATTTTTATTTTTAAATTTAACAATACCTTAGAACTGATATCAAATAAAATAAGAAAAAATATTGAAAAAAATCTAAACTAAGTTTTATTCCAATTTTTGAAAAAATATTATTAACTTTTACAAAAAAAAAATATGATAAGCAAATGTGTAATAACAATGTTATGTAATAAGACATACCTTATAAACATGCCCGAAGAGTTTCAAAACTTTCAATACATCAAAATAACAACAAACACAAAGTGAAAATTTCGTAAATACGAATGATGTTCACACCCACAATAATGACCGTTACACCGTTAATGGCGCCACCGCACTGAAACTTTCAAAACTATATACGTAAACAGTGTGTATCCAATTGGTTACACTATGCAGTAAGCAAAAATTTGTGTCTTGATTGATTTACATGGCTAAATATAAGTATGTTGCCAAGTGAGAACTACACGCACTTAAGGGTTGAGCCGGGATTTTACTGCAAAACAACAATTCAACTTTTGTTCAGCACCAAACCCTATAAAGTATTTCTCCCGCCTTCTTGGCATGCCTTCGTGGTGTTTGAGGTCAGCACACTCGGCGCGTATTCGGGAGGTCCGTAGTTCGACTCCCGGCGAAGGCATTGCTCATTTTTCACATCTCCAGCTTCTAAATAGCCTAATGTCTTTACAGTAGCTCCCGAACTAAAAAGGTGGTGGATGATGATGCTCCACCGCGAGGATTTAGCGACTGCCCTTTAAAAGGGGAAGTATGTGAGGTATTTATCCCGCCCTCTTGGCATGCCTTTCTGGTGTAGTGGTCAGCACATTCGGCGCGTATTCGAGAGGTCGGTGCTTCGAGTCCCGGCGAGGGCATTGCTCATTTTTCATCTTTCCTGCTTCAAAAAAATCCTAATGACTCTACAAAATATAAAACAAAAAATGGGACGTAGATACTTTGTACGCCTATTAAATAATACACATTTTTTTGCTGTGCTTCATTTACACTTATTTCTTCAAATTTTTGTAATTTAATTAACCGATACCTCTGTGCAAGTCGAAAATGACATCAAAATCTGCGAATTTTGAAATTAATATCTTGACGAGTTTTGTCGTACGGAAATCAAAGTTCTTGAATTTTATTTTTTCATAACGAGAATCAAACTTTACCAAACATAAGTATAGGAAACGGGAGACCGTATTAAAAGTTAGTTTTTCATTATTTGCCCAAAATTAATTATACTTTTTAAATTTGACAATGCCTAAACAGGAATATTTTCGTAATTTAAAACACTTCTGTAATTAGAAGTATATGACAATGACCAATGATTGTGGACAGAAAGGTCGGGTAAGAACTTTTGGCGGCTAGGAGTTTGGATATATATGTATACAAAAATATGTAAGATATAACAAAATACGATGGCTATGTTAAGAAGTAATTGGCGACCTCAAAATTAACTATTCTAAATTTGGTGTTCTCCCCCCTAAATTCATCCATTTTCCCAAATTCGTGATCTTTCCATGTTACATACCGCTGCTTGAGAAAGGTAACTAAAACTAAAATTAACCAATCACAGCTTAGAGTACTTTCTGTATCTACTAGGTATGTATATATTCGATCTACTGGAAAGTTCTGTCCGTTTCTGTGACAATAATTTTCGACACGTAAGCACATGTTTATTTGACGCTTGTTTGGCTCTCTATTTTTATCGTTTAATGTATACATCTGACGTAGGAATTAACTAAAGAGTTGATACACGTTAGTCGCCAATCGTGTGAAGCGATAGTATCGCTGAAACAACCTTGTGATTGGCGTACATTTATTAAAACACTCAACTGATTTCGAGGGCAGCTACAGGTCCCTCCTCATCAGGAGAACGAAATTTCTAGAAAGGGAAAGCAACCTCAGTAACGGCTTTTTATGCCCTCGTGTCGTACCATGCACGAGGAGGCAACGCCATCTATGGACAAAAATAATAACAATAATATTGGCAAAATAATTGGTGATAAAAACAAACATACAAAATAATAAAGTTCAAGCCCAAGTGGAAGCTTTGCTGTACGTTCCGAGTTAGGGTTGGGTTGGGTTATTCAATTATGGCAAAGCACACGACGGCTATCTGCCTAAAGGGAGGAATGCCTTCGTGGAGGGCTTTCTAAGGGAAACTGGCTCGTATACACGTTACACATGGGGAAAGCCACGAAAACGCCCATGCAGCCAGCCCGTTCGCGGGATTCGAACCTCGGACCGAACTACCAGAGTTCAGCGTCTTTACCGCTCGGCCGCTGGTGGGCCCGTTCTGAGTTAGGAATTGATTGTATCCTATTTATTTTGAGAAACAGAAGGTAGTTAACCCTTCTTGAGTCTTATGTCTCTGTTCACACACCTGAACGATTATTCGCTTATTAATGTTTGTGGGGTTTCAAGGATTGAACACTGAATTAAATAAGCAAAACCCCACAGGGTTAAATGTCTCCATGCTGCAAAGACACTGTATTTGCAAACATATAAACTTCACACAGATTTCTAAACTATTCTTGCATTCTACTGCAGGCTCAACGTTACTGCAGCCAGTAAACCGTAGCCACCATACTGAATACGCCAATAAATAGTCTTTACTACAGGATCCCGTGCTAGGGCGAGCCTAGTGGTATTGTGCAGGAAATATGATGTAAAACGGCAGTAACTGAACGATTTTATATAAAGATTTGGAAGTTAAAGGGAAGGCAGGCAGTAAATTATACGTCATTAAAATTGGTGGACAGGAGGAGGGTAAGTAACTTTCTATACGTTCTACTAGCATCTGGCTCGAGTAATTAAAACGATAAATGAGTAAGGATTCTGCGTATCCATTTTATGACGTAAGAAAAGATACTGCAGCGAAATGAGGTTTCCTTACATTTAATTTTCTTCGCTATTGTACTGATAACAATAATTGTTACGGAGTGGGTTTGAAGAGCATATTGTTTGTTTCCTTTAGAATGTATCGATTTCGTTCCTCCGACAATTAGAGTTTTTATATTTGGATTGAAAGGAGGACTCATTTGTAAGAAATAATCTAATTTTAAATCTAAATAATTTTAGATTCATATGAGTTGGACGTCGGGGTACAGTTGCTACGAAAAGTGCTACGATCCCGGGGATCTTTAAATTATCCTAGTATCTGGCTCTATTAAAGCTTTATAAATCATATTACTTATGATAGATTTAAATTCATCGCATGCATCTTTTAAAATAATGGCTCTCACATAGGAGCGAAGCAATATTGCTTGGTGTTTAAGTGAACGTGTAGAATCTTTACGTTTGAAGAAGCAGGACGGGAGATGAAAAAAAATGGACAATTCCCTCTAGGTGACTCGAACTCCAGACCTTCCTGTACTTTCTAGTTAGACTACGAAAGCACGTGATAAGAGGAGAGGAAAAACCTTACAAATGGAGCTAAATGTTGCGAAATTACACATATAATTTAAGGAAAAATTTAAATTTTCAAGCTATTAAAATTTTGTGTATGCCTAAGAAAGCTATCCGGAAGAATAAGAAAAAAAGTTCATATGAAGTCATTGAATTTACAACAGGAGAGAATGGGATTCTTGATCGCCAAGATAAATTAATTACTCTAGATGAGAAAAAAAAATAGCTGATGTTAACACCACATGACTTTCATGTACAGGATATTCAATTATACGCATATTTTTCGACATTTTATTTACAATTATTTCCTCGAAATTCATTATAGATATATTTTTCATTCAATTAATTCAGTTCTCACTTCGCTGCAAGGCAAAAATGCATAAAAACTCAAATATCTTTATTAAAAATTGAAACATACAAAAAAATATAAAACACCAAATTTTTACAATTGAATTTAGAGTTTCTACTCAAAAACAAGCAATTCGGCCAGCCGGCAAGAAGACAGATTTTTGCTGCACAAAACTGAAAGTTTACTTTTGATCTCATCCGGAAAAAAGACACTGAAGGTGCAGAAACCGATTTTATTCACCAGTCTGCTAAATTTAAAATACAGACAAATATGGCTGCTATGTGAAAAAAATTGGGCTTAGCCGTAATTAAACAACCTTTAAATTGTGGATAATTCTACAACTATTGCATGCAGATGAACCAAAGGCCTAAAAACCTTAACCGGAAGATAAGAACAGCATTATTTAATCATTTTTGAAAACAAAAAATGCGCAATTTACCAGCATATGAGATTAAAAAAATTGAGTCCACGGTGCCGAGTAACAGAGTTGGTATATACATATATATATATTTGATGCGGCCGATTGTAACCAAAAAGAGAGGGGCACAGCTACATACAAAATGTCAACATTTTGAGGCTACTCCTTTTTGAGTTATGCGAGATACATACATACATATGTACGTACGTGCAGACGCCACGAGAAAATTTCTTCTGAATACATTTTAAATCCGTTTTGCAGCCCGTTTTGGGAAAACAGTCCTTTATTCTGTCCTTACGTACAGATGTCACGCAAAAACATCGTTAAAGTGCATTCGATAGCGGTCAAAATGGATATTTTCGTGAAATACACAAATCAAATATTGTAATGACGAAACTTTTCCTGATTACAATTCTTCCTTTACTTGTACAAGTAATCGAAAAAGATGAGAAAAGCGATTATTGTCTTATTTAAAATAGGCACTTCAAGGCCGTTTCAACTTTCCCATTTGCACTCCATTCCCCATTGTATAATTTGTGTCATCATCAGCGCCCAGCATTTATTTTCTCCACGTCATTTGAGGTTACATTTTAAGTCAGGCTTCGATCGTGCACTTGGCCAGATTCCTTGATACGCAGCTGAAAACTAATTTTGATCAGGCAACAAACGTTTTAAATTTAATTTACGTTTAAAACGTTTGTTTTCACTTAATTTACTAATTTTTAATTTTAGAATTATGGAAATAGAATACATTTTTAATTTCTTCTCATTTAAAAACAGAAACATTGTTTAAAGGTGTATTTGATTAACTAATAATATTAATCTTCGCAGTATTAATTAAACGTATATATAATAATATATAAGTATATTAAGCAAAAAAAAAATGTAAATTTTTAATTTTGTAAATCCTATTAATTTATTCAGTTGTTTTGAATTCGAAAATAAAAATCATATGGCAGTAATTTAAGTCATAACATTCATTGACTGCTGTTCTGTATAATGCTGCCAAACCTATCATGTCATTTTATATATTATAAATTTTCTTATATAATAAAAGAATAAGATTTGGATTAATCTTCTTCCGTGAATAATCAGCTGATGATGATATCTTGCAAGTTTCGTTGCCATTAGTTTCGCTTGTTCGATTAATTCAGCATTCTGCTGTGTAATTTTATTTTAATGCAGAATCGAATTATACTAAATGGAGATGAAGTGTAAACAGAAATGAAGTGGGGAAAAAAATTAAGCGACTCAACTTTTTTCCCGCTGCTGTTGTTTCCCATATTTGCAAATCAAATCGGATAGCGGAAAAAAGGTTCGTATTTTAAAGTAATAGACTTCTGGAGTAACAGATTATCAAAGTTTCCTAAATTTGATTAAGTCTTCGTACCTTTTCTGCAAAAACTGTCATCACATGATCAATTTCAGTGATTTTATTTCAACATAAAAAGAGGCTTTCTGAACGGGCAAAGTTTGATTTTATATATTGATATCGATGTCTTTCTTATTAATTGCAGTTTTCAATAGTGAGTCATCAGCTTTTAAGAAATTCAATTATGTGACATTATTTTAAAACATAGACTTTTTTAACATAATTTTTACAGGAAATTAGACTTGTTTGTTGATTCTCCAAAAATGGAACTTTATTTACCCTTTCGAGCCCAGCTACCGAAGGGTTCGAATCAACTGATTCATCTACAAGCAATTCCGTTTTGTCTAGACTGGCAGGAAATCATAAACATACTAATGGGATAAATGTAATCAGCTCAACAAACTTACTCAGATATATTACTATATCATAAATACTCAGTACAATATTTTAACTGTATATGGTATTCTGACTTGTTCAATTTTAAGTTTATTTCAATAACTCAAGTTATCACAATAACAAAGGAAAATATTTATCTTTGGAAGTAGTAGAAAATGTTTTCAGTTTCCTATAAAATACAATAACTCCGGAACTGCTTCACCTGCTCCCCCTCTAAAAAAAAACCCCTGATGCGCCTGCAGCTTTTTTTTAATGCTTTTTACCCACGTCTGGTACTGGTGGACATATTTCATAACCAATTTATATAAATGGGTAAACAGTACTGGTAGGTTTTGAAGTAAATGATTTTATTTGGTTAAAAAAAGTCTGAAAATTTCAGATTTTAAATCACGTCCAAAGAGGCGTCTTTTTAACATTTTGTGTGTTACCTTTATTAATCCGAAGGGACTTTGTCCCTGAAGGACTATTGTTTTCGTTTTGCGATTTTGCGTTGGAAACATTAAAAGTCTGAATCACTTTTCAAACTGCTGTCACCAAATATTGCAGCTCTGTATTATATTTAAAGAAATTAAATAATGAAGAATCTGCATAAATGTATATATATTTCTCCAATTGTGTTAAAACAACGGTACCTAGAGCCATCCACTTTTGAATAACATACGTTTCCAACCGAATATGCTCATCTGGAAGCCCGAATTTGGAATTTGTTTTATTATCTATTTCATATTTCGTAAAGCTATAATGAATTTTTGATGAACAAACTCAAACGATTTAAAAGCAATAGCAACACTCTACGGAGGAAAAAAAAACTTTTTATCTAAAGCGCGCGGAACTGTGTATCGGAAATTCTAAAGATATATTCATTTTAAAATTATTTTGCGATATTGTTGTTGAACTGAATTTTATGGTTTAAGTGCGAAGAACATGATATTTAATAAATAAAGGTAACGCACAAAATGTTAAAAAGCACCCCTTTGGATGTAGTTTAAAACCTGAAACCTTTCAGATTTTTTTTATTAAACATCATGTTCTTCGCACTTAAACCATAAAATTCAGTTCAAGAGAATTATCGCAAAATAATTTTAAATCAAGCGTATCTTTGGAACTTCCGATACACAGTCTCAAGCGCTGGAGATAAAAATGTTTTCTTTGTACAACGTTGCCATGGCTCGCTTTGAAACCTTTGAGTTTGTTCATCAAAAATTCGTTAAAGTTTTACAAAATATGAAACCATAATAAAACAAATTCCAAATTTCAAATCTGGGCTTCTAGATGCCCATATTCGCAGTAGGATTATATCATTCAAAATTGGATGGCTCTAGGTACCGTTGTTTTATCACAATGCGAGAAACATATATACATGTATGTAGATTTTTCATTATTTAATTTCTTCAAATACTATACAGGGCGATAATATTTGGTGGCAACAGTTTGAAAAGTGAAACGGATATTCAGAGTGATTCGGCGCAAAATCGCAAAACGGAAACAATAGTCCTTTCAGGGACAAAGGCCCTTTGGACTAATAATTGACTGGAGATAGCGAAATAGAGGTTTTCATATAGGAAAACAGAGCTTTGTATATATTAGGACAGAAAAGGCTGTACAGAAAGATGAATGTTGTATAAATATGTAGTACAGAGGCTGTTGACACAATTTTTTGGAGGATTTTTATTGCATTTAGAGAAATGTTTTACATATAAGTTTTGTGTTTTAAATATTGTATTTGATAACCTTAGTTCTTCACTACCTTTCCACACCGTAATTTCCAAGCCAATAAAGTCTTTTATGGTATTGTAAGAGCTACTTTATCCGATTCCTCTCAAACGGCTTTGCATAGTCCAAGAAGAGTTGTACGTCAACACTTGGACAATCAAGCTTTTTTAAAGTACACATGAGCGCAATTTCATGGTTCATACATCAGGAGATTTAGTAGGGAAATGAGGGAAGAAATACCCGTTTCTTGTCCCATTTTTTCCAGGAAATTAAGAGTGGATTTCGACGTGAAGCTGCTTGTTTTATCTTGATGTAGTTCTACTGACTGATGGCACTGTGAATATGGAGAAGATATTTCATATTTGAAAACTGGGTATGAAATATGTTCCTGATAATATGTGGAGTTGATCTTAACATTTTTCTCCACTCTCTTTATTGTTAATTTGCTGTTATATAGAAAAACCATCAACAATCAGAAATCTCTTTGAAAAATGTTCTCTAGTTTCTTTGAACCGTGCTTTAAAAATTTTTTCACCCCTTTGATGATAATAAATGGATCTCTTTTTATTGCAGTCATTTAAATATACCTGAGATTCATCTACTGTGATGACATTTTTCCACTTTTGTTGGGATAAATGTGTTGAGACATTAGGTATTATTTTTGAAAGCCGAAGATGTGAAAAATGAGCAATGCCCTCTCCCGGACTCGAACCACGGACCTCTCGAATACGCGTCGAGTGTGCTGACCAGTACACCACGAAGGCATGCGAAGAAGGCGGGAGAAATTCCTTATGTACTCCCCCCTTTTAAAGGGTAACTGGGGATTAGGGAACCTAGTCGCCAAATCATGTTGGGGGAGAATCATCATCCACTACATTTTAGTTCGGGCGCCACTGTAAAGGCTTTAGATAGTTCTTTGAAAGCAGAATATGTGAAAAATGAGCAATGTCCTCGCCGGGATACGAACCACGGACCTCTCGAATACGCGTCGAGCGTGCTGACCACTACATCATGAAGGCACGCGAAGAAATTCCTTATAAATATTACTCATAAAGAATTCCTGCAGCACGTTCTGCGTTCACGGTATGTCGTGAAGAAGAACAATATATATTAAGTTTTTTCCCCTTTTTAAGAATCAAATCAGCATTAATCACTTTGTTTACAGTTGGCGCTGAGGATTTTAATGATTTTGCAACTGCCCTTTGGCTTAGAAGGCTTTCTTTTAACATGAAAAATATTGCATTTGGAGCATTGGAAGCATTCCATTTTCCCCTTGGATATATATCTGGAATAATTTCTGCACTTTGACGTCAAACTGAAAGCCAAACTTTGACACTGTTTTCCTTCCTTGTTGACAATATTACCTATCGTAGCTTTAGATATCGAAGCACCATGGTTTTCATAGTGTTTTTAAATAACTAGACACGAATAATTTTCTTCGGAAAGACCACAAATATAGCCTTCTATCCATTGCTCCTTTAAAAACCGCCATTTTGCATAAAAACAAAGCTATCAGTTTGGAGAAGATAATTTATATCTTCAAAAATATAGCTGCAGTTAAAAAATAACCAAGCAAATAATTTTTTATAGCAAAGCAAAACCGCCTAAAAATGTGCGAACAGACTCTGTAGCATTTGGCTTAATTTTACCTTTTTCAGAGCTATTTTACTCGTTCAGAGCTGTATCCAGATACAAATCTTTAGCATAAAAATACAGCTTGCAATAAATTCTTGAGTTCTGTACGTCGAGTTAATGAAATATTATTGGCTGACAATTATTTAACTTTCCTAATTTGCGCAGCTCTTTAATAATGAGAAGAATTTTCTGCAAGGTCAACTCTACCGAAATATTTACAAGGGCAGTGGTCCTCGTATAATTTATGCATCCAGGTATGCTCTGAACTTTCCATTAATCTAGAATTCGAACAAAACTCTGGTGCGATTTCAGTTCATCTGGACCTTGCTTTCCAATCTAACTTTGGCTAAGAATTTCGTAATGCGCATATTTACCACATGCGGAATTCCCTCTTAAAATGTGTACACTGGAATGCGAAGGAAAGGAACTTTTAATAAATTACCGGAGAGCC
>KK122540.1:194049-248284 GCA_000611955.2 Stegodyphus mimosarum
AGGGACCTTTACCTGTTCTTGAGGTACGTTAAAATCTTGACTACGATACCTACGGTTGGTAGTACCTGCGACAGAGTATTGATTAAAATCTACGCCAAACGCAAAGTTGTTGTTTTGCTAATTTTATTTTCTACTTGCGTTTCTTTTCTGTCTTGTTCTATAAATTAAATAGGTTCAAGAATTAAAACTGCTTAAGTATCTGTCGCATAAAATGCCTTATGTCACAAATGGAAGAGACCGAAATTAACTATTATAGTTTCATTCTTGTTTACTGGTATCACTCTGTACACTCATTGCGTATTTTTTGAAAGCAGGGGAGATGAAATATGAGCAATGTCGTCGCCTGGACTCGAACCACGGACATCTCGAATAGGCGCCTACAGTGTTACCACTGCTCGTTTTTGAATTCTCGAGTTTTTACCACTACACCATGAAGGCATTCTAAGAAGGCGCGAGAAATATCTTATATACTCCCCCTTTTAAAGGGCGACTGGGGGTTAGGGGACCCAATCGCTAAATCCTGGTGGTGGAGAATCATCACCCACCAGCTGTTTTAGTTCGGGCGCCACTGTAGAGACATTAGGTATTTTTTTAAAGCAGGAGAGATGAAAAATCAGCAATGCCGGGATTCGAACCACGGACCTCTCGAATACACGCCGAGTGTGCTTGATCATTACACCACGAAGGCATACCAAGAAGGCGGGAGAAATACCTTATATCTCTGTTACTAGCATCACAATCAATAGCGGTTAACGATGACTTGTTAGCAAGTCCATGGCTTGAGATTCGATTTCTAAGTAAGGCTTGGGTGCTTATACCATATTTCCCTTTTTTGCGTGCATAACCGATTTGCCCCACATATTGCCCTCAATAACGTTCTTGGTGAGGAGACCATCAAGTGACTCATGAGATCGGCCTTCCCTCGGTGAATATCTCATAGAAATGCCCTTCGTTTTTGAAAACAATATAACTGTTATACAGAAACTGATATGCGAAGTAATAATTAAAAGTTAGAACCGTTAATATTTATTTACTTTAAAGTTAAACGTCTGTTTAGTAGCAAGTATTAATAAAAGTGAAACTGCTGATTTCCTTTAATTCATTCCATATCTACGTTATTTCACATTTTCTTATTTCATACGGATTCCGCAATCATACATTAATATTTTTAGAGGTAAATAAGAAGAGGAAAGAACCAAAAAAATCTGAAAACTTTCAGATTTTATATTATGTCCAAACGGGCATTTTTTTTCGTTTACCCACGCATACTTGCTTTGAGTACATTTGGGCTAAAAATGTTTAAAAACAGCACATCTTTGGAATTTCCGATAGGCAGTCTCGTTCGCTGGAGATAAAAATGTTTTATTCTGTACGGTGTTGCCACTGCTCGTTTTGGAATTGTTTTGGAATTGAGTTTTTTTAATCAAAATTTCATTATAGCTTTACAAAATATCAAATAGACTATAAAACAAATTCCAAATTCGGGCGTAGAAGTGCCCATGTTCGAGTGGAGGACTACGTTTTTCAGAATGTGATGACTCTAGGTACCATTGTTTCTTCGCAGTGAGAGAGACATATATACATTCCTGTAGATTATTCATTAGTTAGTTTCTTTAAATGTAATACAGGGCAATAATATTTATTGGCAACAGTTTGAAAAGTGATGCCGTTTCGAGACTAATACCCATTCTGGGCTTAAAAAAACTCTGAAATTTTCATAAATTTCTGGGTTACCATCTTTTTCACCATCGATAAATCGCCATCTTTATCATTATCGATGAATGGTTATCACCATCGATTCGATACTAGTACAGGTTTTGCCGCTAGTTTGTGGTAACCGGCAGCAAGTTGCGCTGATGGCTCCATGTAATTATTAGTAACCGACCAAGTAGTTACTTCTTTAGTACATTTCTTGATGCGTATTTACTGCACTTTATAAACGTAAAATATATTGTTACGATACGTCCAGCCGCCATAAGATAGCTTCCTTGCAGAGCAGGCTTAGGGTTACCAGAAAATGGCAAGGGAAGGCAGCGTTGCCATATTTGGAGAGAAATCCTCATTCGGCCACAGAATTGGCGATATGCCATAGACAGATGGAGAACTTTCTGGAACGAATTCTCATCGGTTTGGCCCAGAATGTTCTCGAACGCAAGCCAAAACCTATATAAACCCTGCTGGTACGCAGAGAGTCAGTTAGGAGTCAGTGAGGGAGTGTCTCGTAGTTTAGAGCTGAGTTGGTCTTCGAGTGCATCTAGAGAGTCTCTTAGTAGATCGCGAGTTAGTGCATCATCGAGTTTTAGCTTAGAATGTGTTGAGCTCCGAGAACGACCGAACCGAGTCGAGAGCTGTACTCTAGCGTATCGTCGAGTGTATCGCGAGTTGTAGGATGGACAGTCTCGAGAGTACGTAGAGTTCCGAAAACTATCAAGCAGAGTCCGGAGCTGTACTCTGGTGCTTTGAAGCTGTCTCCATCGTTATACCCTGATAGCCTGAAGGCTGTGTCGCTGACTGTTTCAGTATGTTTGTCGTAGTTCGTCGACGACTGTAATTCCGACTAACCGTCGTAACGTAATTCGTCGACGACCGCTAAAATTCGTTCGCATTAAATAAAGATCAGCATTAATAACCACCGATGTCAAGTCGTCGCCCCCCGAGATAGCTTTCGTATTGAAATCCTCAGTGTAATTTCGACCGACAGTTGCCATTCTAAATCGAAACATGCATTCTTTCATCCAATTGCTTGTTTAAATGAGTTGAAGATGATTATCCAAATGCAATTTCTCTCAGAAGAGGAGCTTTATTGCATAAGGTTGTAATATCCCAGCTAAATTGGAGTTCCTTAAGAGCTAGAACACTGAAGAACAGTGTACGACTATTCGCTGAGTTTTTATAAGTAACAAGTCCAAAGAAGGTTTAAATTTACCCTTTATTCCAACTCAAAATAAGTAAACAGATGGCCCCTTCTCGAGCTTACAATAAGCCACCACTTGGGCTTCAACTCAAGATAGAAAATATAAAAGTAATCTAATGCTAACTAAAAGTAAGGGCCGAAGTTGCACAGCAGAGAGTCAGGTAACAGAGCCTTTATTTAAGATCACCGGAGTATACTGGCAGGTAAGTAACAGCGAGCGTATAGCAGTAAGTATAGACTAGCGGCAACAATGTGGCCGAAAGCCAGAACACGCTGTAGTACGTCGTTTTACTAAAGTGACCCAGATTTCAGCTTAAATACTCTTTTCTACCTCATTTACATAAATCGTAATCCTGAAAACTTATTCTGGTTAGGGAAACATATAGGTGGAAAATGAGTATGTATAGGAAAGGCTTATTCCAAAATAAAAATAACTGTTAGAAAAGTAAAGTAAATCCTTAAAGTTATATTCTGCAGTCCTGGTGTCTATAGATCTTCGCTTAATTCGATTGCCCTCCCTCTAAAAACATTTTATGCTTCTTTATAAGCACCTTGACAATTCTACGTGGCACAAGATTTGGTTTGTTTTTCTTTGGATCACTTGCGCCTAGTACTTTTCTTAATGCTGTAGAAAGTTACTGATAGTAAAGATATAAATGGACTAAAATTATTTGAAGTAAAATAATATTATTACGAATTTTGTACATAAATAGATTAATTTTAAAGAAATTATATGGGAAATTGTTATATTTCTTTCGTATTAGGTAACACGCAATTCTAAAGGAGAGAAGCTTGCCGGAAAAGTAAAAATACAGGAGCAAATCTTCATTGAGTAAATGGGTATCTCGGTAGCTTGGCGAGAAATCGCCAAAAACTTGGCGACCATTTGGCTACATTTTTGTCCGGTTTCTGCATCACTGTAATATGTATTGTAATTAAATAAGTGTAATTGATCAGTATATTAGTTGTAATCGTAATTCGACACTTATGTTCCCTTGCAGTAATTTCGAAGTAGAAAGTACCAGAAATATCTCGGCGGCTGGGTTAAAACTATATAAGGGAGAGAGAGCATTTGCTCCTAGTTGTTGTTGCGATCTGTTAGTTCAGCGTGAGGTCGGAGTAATGAGATTTCTCCAGGTTCGATTTCTTTTTAGATGCGTTTTGCAGAAATACCTTATAAACTCCCCCTTTCAAAGGGCGGCTGGGATTTTGGGGACCCAAACGCCAAATCCCGGTAGTGGAAAATCATCAACCACCACCTTTTTAGTTCGGGCCCCAGTGTAGAATCATTATGTTATTTATTTGAAAACAGGAGAGATGAAAAATGAGCAACGCCTTCGCCCGGAATCGAACCACGGACCTCTCGGTTACGCATCGACCACTACGCCACGAAAGCATGCGAAGAAGGCGGGAGAAATACCTTATACTTTATTATGCATTTTTGAGTTCTTTCACACTTCAAAAGAAAAAGTCTATTTATAGCAGGCGCTTGCCTTTGCTACATGTAAAGAATTTTAGGACACTAATAGATACAAATTACATTACTGTCTTAATTAAACAGGAAAATCTCCCTTAATTTAATTTTGTATTATCAATGAAACTAACTTGAGCAAGATACTATTTTTATTCATATGTATTGAAAAATTATTATCATCGAAGATAATTCAGATAAAGATTTTCTGTCGAAAACATCCAATAACAAAGTTTGTTATTGGATTTGTTTCTGTTAAATGTTTTCTGTCGAAAACATCCAATAACAAAGATTTTCTGTCCATCAATTTTAGGACACTAATAGATACAAATTACATTACTGTTTTAATAAAACAGGAAAATCTCCCTTAATTTAATTTTGTATTATCAATGAAACTAACTTGAGCAAGATACTATTTTTGTTCATATGTATTGAAAAATTATTATCATCCAAGATAATTCAGACAAAGATTTTCTGTCGAAGACACCCAATCAAAAAAATCGCGGTTTAAATTGTAGGGATTTATATTTATTTTAAATAACCAGTTAATTTTAATTTTAAGTTACTTTCCTATAAGCCTTCATTCCCCTAATTGTCAGTGCCAGAATATTTAAATTTGGTAGCGCGCGTAAGGAATGCAAATTCTACCTGTGGAAGAATAAGTTAAATATCGACGTTCCAGTAGAGAAAGAGAGAGTCCGGGAAATTGTCGTGCGTGCTTATACTCAAACTTCTGTTTAGCAGTTACTGCTGATTTGACGTGGCTTAAGCGCTATTTTCTTGCTGCCACTAGACTCATCTAAGCGCTGTAGGCTACAGGATTATATGAGCCCTGTAGTGTAATTAAACTATTTATGAACATCTTGAATTCTTAAGTTTGATTCTACTGTTTCAGTTACCGCCCAAGTTGAGGCGTAGTATCTTAGAGTAAAGTTGAAGCATTGTAAATAAGTCAAAGAGTTTCATAAAGGGCAGTTTTAACCATTCCTCAGTGCAATCACTATTTCTCAAGATTCTACACAACAGAAGGACAGTAGAACTTTACAAAATAATTAAACAGGAAATTTAATGATGCATTTTGTAATGAAACTAACTGGAGTAAGATACTATTTTTATTCATATATATTAAAAAAATTATTATCATCCAAGATAATTCAGACGAAGATTTTCAATCGAAAACATGTTACACGGTTTAAACCAGTAGTATTATTAATTGAATACCAATCAAGAATTTTTTTTCAGTTGGAATTTAAAAATCTTCTAATTTGCAGCTTTAATTGCAAGTACATCTTTTAAACTCCAACTTTTAATAACTAACTTCAAATGGCTTCATTAAATATTCCTCGTTAAGTCAAAGACAAAAAAAATTTCATTTATTTTGAGGTTTTTTTCAACGTACTAGTTGTAAATTTTACTCCGGCGCGATAATTATGTTTCGATATATTTCAGCATAACAATGTTTCTTCTTTTAACAGCCTAATTAGAAGAGCATTTTTAAAGCGATTTCTCGCTTTTACAGTATTTTACTGTTCATTATTCGATAAGCATAGCATTCGTCTTTATAGTTTCAGATTTTCCTCTGAAAAAAGGCTTATTTACTGTAACTTAAGATGTTATTCTTTAAGAATTTCAAATGTTATTGATATTTTGTTAACCACAGTATATTTCATTATTTTATGATTCCTAATTTTATAATAAGAATGCTTAAAAACACAGCAGCAAAATTTCGATGCCATTCACTATATTATGTTTGAAAAGAAATCGATATCATAAAGGGTATTGTTACAAATTTTGTACTTAGATAGCTAATTTTAGTAGAATTATAATTAAAATTGATTAATTTCTCGTGCAGTGCAGCGAAAGCTATACTGGAAAAGTAAAAACACAGGAGCACGTGCATTTAACATTGAATAAATGGATATCTCGTTCAGTTGTATTAAAATTCAATAAATGTAATTGACCATTATGTTAGCTGTAACCGTAATTCCATACTCGTTTTCTTTTCCAGAAATCTCGAGAAGCAGAAATTGCTTGAAAGATCTCGCAAGGTCTTTGAAAGCTATAAAAAGGCAGAGAGAGAACATCTCAGCTCCAGTTGTTTATGTATGTTTATGATTAGTTATGTATGTATTTATGTATGTTTATGATTAGTTGTTGTTATTGCTATCTGTGGTTAGGCGTGAACTGAGATAAATCGGATTAGCTTTCTCTTTGCACTGCGTTATAATTTAACGTTTTTAGTAGTTTGAAGTCTAACTGCTGATTATATTGCGTGATATTGTGAACACTTGTACAAATATCTCGGAAGAAAATTTCAGCTTTCTGTTATATTTCTCTTGGTACGAATAAATTTTATTAACCTTTTACCGGACCTGTGCATTCAATTTATTTCGAACCCGTATGCACGCAAGAATATTATAAAGATAATATAAATAATAGTAGAATTTTCTGCTTTGGCAAAATTAGATGTTACTGTAAATTTTTGAGTCCATTTCATGGTGTTGTCGTTTTTGTGTTTTATTATAAGATTATAAGGTTGGATTGGTTGGATTGTTTGCACTGGAGCACGACCCGGTCCACCTTGTCAATGAAGACATTATGACCAATATAGGTCGCCTCAATCATACCAAGCTTGTTAAAAAAAATAAGAATCATACAAAAACACAGCACATCGTTACAAAACAATAATACAAGCATACAAAACAATAAATAACACAAACAAGACAAATTGGCGAGCAATATTATAAAGTATTTTCCCCTCCTTCTAGCATGTCTTTGTGGTGTAACTTTTAGCCCACTCAGCGCGTATTCGAGAGGTCTAGGTTGGAGTCCCGGCGAGCGCATTGTTCATTTTTTGCTTCCCTTAGCTTAAAAATCCTAATGACTCTACAATGGCGCCCGAACTAAAAGGTGATGGATGATGATTCTTCAACACCAGGATATGGCGATTGGATCTCCCAATCCCCAGTCGCCCTGTAAAAGGGGGAGTATATAAGGTATTTTCTCCCTCCTTCCAGCATGGCTTCATAGTGTAATGGTTAACGCACTCGGCGCATATTCGAGATATCCAGTTCGAGTCCCGGCGAGGGCATTGCACATTTTTCACATCTCCTGCTTTCAAAAAATGCTAATGTCTATACAAGGTTTTGCACTGCTTTTATTAGTTACTTATTTGTTGTGTTTTTGGCGATAATTCTGGAGCGTATTTTTCTGTAATTGAATGTATTGAGAAGTCATTTTGTATGTAAATGCTTTTTAACACAGATTTGTTGATACCGTGATTCTGCATACAACAGCTTTTAAATTGTGAAAATAGCTTACCTTTTTGCTGTGACTGATCTCTTTTCTCTGAACCACAACAATCCCACGAAATTCATCATGGCAAGGAGTACAAGAATGTTTCAAGCTGCCCATAATCGGGTGGAGGACTACGCTATTCAAATTTTAATGGCTCTAGGTACTGTTGCTTTTCACAGTGCAGGAAGCATGCGTACATTTATACAGATTCTTCATTATTTTATTTCTTTAAATGTAATAGAGTTCGACAGTATTTGGTGGCAATAATTTGGAAAGTTGTAGAGACATTAGGTTATTATGAAGCAGGAGACATGAAAAATGAGGAAATTCGCCGGGAATCAAACCACTGACCTTTCGGTTACGCGTCGAGCATGCAGACAACTACACCATGAAGGCATGCGAAGAAGGCGGGAGAAATACCTTATATACTCCCCCTTTTAAAGGGCGACTGGGGTTTTGGGGACCCAATCGCCAACTCGCGGTGGTGGAGAATCATCATCCACCACCTTTTTTAGTTCGGGCGCCAGTGTAGAGACATTAGGTTATTACGAAGCAGGAGACAGGAAAAATGAACAACGCCTTCGCCGGGAATCGATCCACGGACCTCTCGGTTACGCGTCGAGCATGCAGACCACTACACCACGAAGGCATGCGAAGAAGGCGGGAGAAATACCTTATAAAGCGATATAACGCAATTTAAGGGTTTCGACGCAAAGTGAATCTGATCGCTTTTAAATCGCTTAATTTGTTAATTAATAGCTGAATGAACTTGAGACAAAAATTAAATCCTCCTAAATGACCTTCCTGTCCTTTTGGAGGTCAAGTATACCAAATCTCATCGGAATAAAATTGAAAATTTATATGAAAGAACGACTCATGAACACTCTTCTTTTTTATATAGTACATATTTTCTGTAATAGTAGACAAATGAAAAGCATGACACACTTGTGTATATAGTTGTATGTTCTGATATACCAGAGAAAAGCTTTAAACAAACTTTATACAGACTTTCAAGTGTTGTTTGAAAGTGCGAGTAAACAGTTGTTTAAAACTTTTGTGCACAAGCTCTTGTCTATAGCTGAAATATTGAAATATCTTCAAACATTGTTCGATAAATCCCTAATAAACTCTTTACATCTCATCGATATGTTTAAACTATTTTTAAGTGCTAATTTTCAGAAGTATGCACTGAAAGTTACAAAAAGTGTGCAAATTGAGTTATTTGAATAAATTCCTATTCACGCTATTATTTATGTATATAGTTAGAAAGAATTGTTTATAAACATGAGGAATATTCTGAATCAGAATTCTCAATTGCAGATTCAATAATTATGATAAATATTTATCACAGTAAATATTTCAAGCGTAACTCTAAGAGGTCATTTTCATTGTTTTAAAATGCAGAAGCCGAAACATTTTCTAACTCATTTGTTTCAGAAAAATCGTTGATCATTGCATATGTTATATTAATAGTTGGCAGTTCCTTATTTTGACTGCTACAGAAATCCGAATCAAGGTCCCATTCAGTTGTTGTCCAATGAAATATTTATTTAAGTTTGAAATAAGGCATTAATATACACTTAAAAGGATTTGTCGAAATAGTTGTGTTTGGTTTAGAATTATCATAAACTACCAGCAGGTGTTTACACAATTTAAGAATAATTTCAGGCCCTTTAATCAACGTTTAAAATGTAACCATAATGTAAATATTTTTTTAAATGTCCGATCTAACAGCCTGTAGCGACATTAGGTTATTTGGAAGCAGGAGAAGTGAAAAATTAGCATCACCTTCGCCGGGAATCGAACCATGGACCTCTCGGTTACGCGTCGGGCGTGTTGACCACTACACCACAGAAACATGCCAAGAAGACGGGAGAAATACCTTTTAAGCCTATTTTCTGGACTATAAGTCTGTATTGTGACTTGCATGATAAAAAGACTTTTAATTAAATTTCCAGACATATTAATATTTCAGGGGCATTTCTCTACCACTACGAGTCTAATAGTAGCAGATTTGCGCTTAGAAAGAGCTCTTTTCAAGAGATCACAGGCACAATAGTCCATAGGCGAACTCTCAGGAAATTTCGCAAAATAAGTTAAAAATGTATGTGTAATACCTGTATCAGTCTTCATTTTTTGAAGGAACGCAGTGGTGCTTTTCAAAGTATGACTTGTTGCTTTATCCTGAAAAACTTTCATTCTTTAAAAGTGATTGAGATAAATAAATAGATTGTTTTCTATACATATTGGACATAAAACTTTCCCTTGATATTACGCTAGGTGTATTTAAGCCCTTTTTTGCACTCTTCTTATTATTACTTTTTTCAATGTAAACCACGGGCAGGCACAGACCCGTTACTGAAACTTTCTTTACATTTACGGAACCAGGTGTATGCATTTATTTCTCTTTGTTTTTGAAAATAAATAAACCTTATTTTGTTTGCTGTCATTTTGGTAAACCCATGCTTCATCAAGGGTGACAGAGTAATTGCATTACCCTCCTGCTAAATCTCGGAGAGTAATCTCCTGTTAAAAAGTTTTCATGCAGGGTTTAACAAATTGTTCAGCGTTGCGTTTTAGCTTTTTTGTGTTCTAAATCTTGATTTATTATTTTATTTATTGTTGTTGTGGTATAGATGTATTTAAAAATTTTGCAACCCATTTTGGCGTCAGCAGATTTCCTATTGTTATCAACGATTTAACTCTAGAAAGAAAACGTATCTTTTTTGGATGCTCATTTGGAGTCTTCTTTTCATAGAGAAGTAATGAATGGCGGTTTTTCCTTTTCCAATTATAAGGTATTTCTCCCGCCTTCGTATGCCTTCGTGGTGTAGTGGTCAGCACATTCAACGCATAATCGAGAGGTCCGTAGTTCGATTCCCGGCCAAGGCGTTGCTCATTTTTCATTCTTCTGCTTCCAAGAAATCCTAATGGGTCTACAACTGGCTCCCGAACTAAAAAAGGTGGTGGGTGATGATTCTCCACCACCTGAATTTCGTGATTGGGACCCTAATCACCAGTCGCCCTTTAAATGGGGGAGTATATGAGGTATTTCTCCCACCTTCTTCGCATGCCTTCGTGGTGTAGTGGTCAGCAGGCTCGACGCGTAACCAAGAGGTCCGTGGTTCGCCTTCTAAATTTTAATACCATGCACTCCCCAACGTTTTTAAATTATGGAATAGACATATTTCTCTCCGGAAAGTGCAAAAACTTAACCTTCATTCCAAGCTTGCGTATAACGACATTTTTGAAGAAGAATAAATATAAAAGTAGAAGATGATATTTGTTACTTCAGATAATAAGCTTGTGATACAAAATTTTATTCCAGAACATGTGCCTCGTTTTAATGCTTTATCGAAACCATTCTAAAAATGTGTAAACGTCCTCTTAATAGCTAAAAATCAGTTTATTGTTCGGAAATAATGAACATATTGCATTTATATTGAAAGAAATACATCTTCTCTCAATGAATATTCAACTTTCATCTTTCAAACCATAGCAGGTATACTATTAAAGGTACAAATGTTCTCTTTAGTCCTATAACTTTTAAACATTTAATTTCAAGAACTTGTAAGATTTATCCTAATTTTATAACAGTTATTTTAAGTTTATGTACCTTTCCTGTCTCTCCTAGTTTCAGCTTACAATTTCCTACCAGAATGTATTTTCCAGAAACGCGGTTAATGCAAATGAGTAAGAATGGTGTTTAAGTCGATGTTTCACCGACTTCGTTAGAGAGAGTCTGAGTTTCTGACTAGCGCACGTTTGCCTTTTGGCTACGTCTCTCTCTAAGCTATTGCTACGCTCGGCCGTACTTTAGGCCCTTGTTTGGCTTCGCCGACTTAATAAAGATTTAGGTGCCAACTACTTAGAATCTTGATAGCTTCGTCTATACCTTTCAGTTAGCTTTAGTTAAGCTAGTTAAGTTTAATTTCATATTAATTTAAGTTCAAGCCCAAGCGGAGGCTTTGCTGTACGCTTCGAGTTAGGAGCTGCCTGTTTTTATATATATTTTGAGAAATAAAGGGTAGTTAACCCTTCTTAAGACTTGAGTGTCTGTTTACACACTTGAGCGAAGGGGTTTCTAACACTGAACTGAGAAATAAAAGGGTCAAACTCCACAAAGTTTAGAGAAAAAAATAACTAAATCAAACAGCTTTTGTACAAAGGAAGAAATCTTAGAGAAAAAATGCAGAAAATCTTAGAATATCGCCTCATTTAATATGAGATAAAATTACAGTTAGACAGGTATAATTTAGAGGAAACAGTCCGTGCATATTGTGTAGATACATTATAAGTTTATATGCAAAATATTCTTTCTCCTTAAGTTATTTTTCTTTGAAGCATTTCACCTCAAAATGCATATATTTTGGAGAAGAAATACTTGTGCCAGATTCTGGGCAAATGCTGTCAATATTTTTCGCTATATGCTATTCTAAAAGAACCAAATCAACGTTTTTGTAGTTTCAGAAATTAAATTAACATCTATCTGTTAAATTGTTCACGAAGTATTTTCGTTGTAACTAATTAACTGTTACCTTACATTAACTGCAGTTCATTTTAAGCTGTACAATTAACACATAACCTGCACTAGTGTTAAAAAGTTTTGGTTACAGGGGAAAGATAAGCATATTACTTCCGCACATAATTCAGCGTAAAACAAAACTGTCTACATAGAATACAAAAGTGAAAAGAAAGATATGCGAGGTAATAGTGAACGATGATTGTCTGCTGGATGAACTCTTCGGAAAAAGAACCAATTAATTGATTTTTTAGACACGTTTTCCTACTTAAATATCGAACTTCGATTTTTGTATACTTTACACCGTTACCAAAAAGTCATTTGATCTTCGACTGTAAAACCAGAAATAACGACACGCTACTGAAATATAGTACACATAGTACCACAGGTGAATTGCTTCTTTTTATACTATAAGTTATTTTCTCTTTTTTTTTCGCAAGCCTTCGTGATGTAATTGGAAGCACATTCGACGAATCTTCGAGATGTACATGGTCCCGAAGACGGCACTGCACACATTTTTCACGTCTCCTGCTTATATATAAAAGAAAAATTTTAATGAAAAAAGTCTGAATGCTTTGAGATTTTATATTACGCCCAAAGAGCCGCTTTTTAAAAGTTTTGTGTGTTACCTTTATTTATTAAATATCATGTTTTTCGCACTTAAACCATAAAATTCAATTCAACAGCAGTATCGTAAAATAATTTTTAAGTGAGCATATCTTTAGAATTTTCGATACACAGTCTCGCGCGCTGGAGATAAAAACGTTTTTTTTTTCGTACAATGTTGCCATTTCTCGGTTTGAAATCACTAAGTTCGTTAATCAAAAATTCTTTAATGTCTGACAAAATATGAAATAGATAATAAAACGAAATCCAAATACCAAATTAATGCTTCCAGATGCCCATATTCGGCGGAGGATTACGTTATTCAAAATTGGATGGCTCTAGGTACCTTTGTTTTATCACAATGCAGGAAACATACATACATTTATGCAGGTTCTTCATTATTTAATTTCTTTAAATACAATACAGGGCTGTAGTATTTGGTGGCAACAGTTTGAAAAGTGAATCAGCGCAAAATGCTAAAACGAAATTAATAGCCATTTGGGCTAAAAACCTAACAATTCTAAAAGTGGTCTATCGTCACCAACAGGATTTGGCGATTGGGTCCTCTAACCCAGTAGTTATTAAAAGGGGGAGTATATAAGGTATTTTCTTCCTGTTTTTCGCATGCCTTCGTGATTTAGTTGGAAGCCTACTCGACACGTATTCAAGAGGAAGTCCAGAGTTCAAGTCTTGGCGAGGGCGTCGCACATTTTTCACGTCTCCTGCTTTTAAAAAAAGCTAATTTCTCAACAGTACAGGCTTCTGTGATATTTTATTTACTGATTTTCTACTTCATTTCCAAATGATCTTAAACAAAGGAAGAATTAATGTACTACACACTTCAATATAAAAGTTAACAAGATAACTTTCATAAATCTAAGCTTTTTACATGAAATTTTACTAAAGAGTCTTCTTTTATAAGTAGATGTAAGTGTTGTAGCCCTCTTCCGGGCATGTTGTGCTTAAGTAGATAATGTTAGCAGTTGGAAGATCCTTCTTTCGATTCCAGTAAGAGTCCAACTGATTTTCATTTTGCTGATTACACTTTTTTTTTTCATTTCCAAAAAGTTTTGATAATCTCCACATAGGAACAATCCATATTTTTTATTAAAGTATTTACAGTTATCCCTCAAACTACTTTCAGATTTTTTATGTCGCAGAAGATGCTGATGCTGTGTGTTAAGTTATTATTAAGAATATTTAAATGTTAATTATGATTACGAGATTTTTCTCAGGGAATGTAAACACATAATTTACATGGCATATACTAGCTATGTGTAACTGCACAAAGGAAGAAATCTTATATAAACAATTATTTTAATGTTCATTCTTTCCTCACCAGTCTACTTTTCCGTGACCTTCACCAAAATGCCAGTTAGATTAAGTTTAACTCTTTGAGAGGCAGGAAAAGGCAATTAACTTTTTCAGCAAAATTCTTGTTTTATTTACTGTAACAGGTGTTATAGTGAAATTATTTGCGACAATTGCACATATTTCGTCCAACACGCTTGAAGAAAATGACCACTTCTGGTGGTTAGTGTCAGTGACCTCCGCCCACAGAACACATCCCTACGAATCAGTCTCTATGTCATGAAAACAGATCTTCTCTTTCAAGCAAAGTGAAACTTTGCATATGCTGCATTCCCACACAGTTCTTACAAGCTTTTTCTTGGTGCTGCAGAGGGCACATCGTCGTGATGTTGTCTTCGATGGCTGATGCTTATTTTCTTGAAGACGAATTGCTGCATCAACTACTGGCTTATGTTTCTTGATTGCCATCTAGTGAGCTACAAGGGAACTTCAGAAGCGGTCAGTCTTGAACACCACTCACACGTATGAGTAAGACGTTCAATAGTAAAGGTTATTAATGTAGGTAACCACTGCCCTTGAAAGAGTTAAATTAGAAATGCAGCTAGTACATAAGATAGCATGCGTTAGCAATGCTAAAGCTTTGTTCATTCAGCAATTCAGCAAAGCCTTGAAGCCTCTCATTGCTTGCTGGCAGAAACCCGTGAGTGACAATTTATGTATTCTTAACCCCTCCCATTTACAGATCATTAGATAAGAACTTCAATGGAGTTGAAGCTCTAAAGGCTTAATCTAATTTGTGCTATACTATTAATCCTTTGTGTTGTGACTTATTTCACTGATCTGAGAACAAATCCTCGAAATTCATCGCGGCAAGAGTGCAAGACTGTGCCTGTCATTGGCCAGATTTTGAGCACTGTACAGGTGACTGTACGACTTCAATTTTAATGTCAAACAAGACTGTGCCTAATCACTTCTCGAGAGATTTTTCCTTCTTGATTTCGACCGAGTACTCACACAAGAGTTCATGAAGCAGGCACTGTGACTCTCAGCTCCGCCCCCAATTTTAATGAAGAGCATCCCGGTGGGACTGGTCCGTAGGTTTCTCACCCCTCTTCGCCTATTACTAACCTGTCGAGAGGACTTTCAACTGGCCGCATATTTAGAGTTCTCCCATACCGCTCAGACTATAATTTATGATATTTTACGTCATTTTAAACTTATCTTGGGGAGGGGGTAGCTAATAAATAAATTAAGATAATTCGAGATTGATTCCCTCTTAATACCATTTGCTAGTTATCAACACTCTTTAAATTATAATTTTGCTACATCTGAAGAATTTTCACGCAACATTTTATGAGGTTTCAAACTCTAAAATTGAGTTACCGATATTCTCATGAAGTTTTATTACTTTAATTAATATCATTATCTAATAATCATATACAAATTCTTTAAAATAAGTTTTCTTTTTAATTTATGCGAATAACATTGCCAGTAGGCTGTTTGAAAATACTGAATCCTGCCATGTTTTCTGGAACAAGCATTTTGTAAGATTCTGAGAATGAGATCTCTTTTTTGAAAAAAAAAAATACATACATGTTGATCAGTGTGATTCACGACAATCTGCATAGAAATAATTCTCACTTGATGTACTAACGCCAAAAAAAAGTTTTTCTAACCTAGTATTTTGAAATTTTAATTTTAGTTATGAAGAAAAGCAAACATTTCACTAGTCTTCTTATGTGTTGTGACTTATCTTACTTGTCTGACAGTAACATCAGAGCAAGACCACGACATTCATCTAAATAATGCGAGACATCATCAGTTCTGGAAAGGAGTTTCGGTTCCCTGCATATTTTGATTGCCCCCATGTCAGACACAATGCATTTACAAACATCCATGCCTTCTCCGGGATTCGAACCCGAGACCTTCGTGATCGCAGTGGGCTTCCCTAACCACTATACCGTCTGGGTGGCAGAAGCTCAGCGCATGCCCGTCGACATGTTGGTAGCGTGGATTGCAACCTGTGTAATTTATGTGTTTTATTGTGGTTAAAAAGACGGTTTGATTTACCCTTTGTGTTAAATTGTACGTGAATACGTGTTCCTGTTCTAAATTGCCAAGAAATTCAACTCCATAAGAAGTGTTTGGTGGAATTTGGTATCTTTCGTGCGCCGAAACTGTTAAGCCTGATCTGATGGGTATGTTTATTTTCAATTTTGATTGCTTGTGGTCCGTGAAATCTGGCTAAAATATTGAAAACTATTGATTTAGTGCCTCTATGCGATTTATTTTTGAATGCTTTTTGGTTTTGTGCATGAAGGGATTATATGACTGTTTTTATGTGTGTTTGGTATTTCTATGCACCTGTTTGTACTTTCACACTATTTATTAACACAATCTAGTATACATATGTGTAATTAGCGCTAAGACGCATATTGAAAATATTGTTTATACAGAACATTGTTAGCGTGCATGAAGGCATTTTTAGATAATATTTGATACATTTTTGTGTTTTTAAGCCCATTTAGTGCTTTTACGCTATTTTATAACACAATTTTGTATTTACATGTGTAATCTGTAACTATCGCTTTAGTGCACTTTGAAACTATCGCTTTTACAGAACATTGATAGCGTGCATGAATGCGTTTTTAAATGGTAATATGATAAATTTTTGTAATTTTTAAGTGCATTGTGTATTTTCACGTTATATTATTTATTTACTTGATATTTACAAGTATAATTTGTGAAGAGATTCACTTTGGAAATCTGTGAAGAGATTCACTTTGAAACTATTGCTTCCTCGGAACTTTGAAAGCGTGCATAAAAGCTTTCTTGTATAATTTTTTATTAATTTTTTTGCTTTTCGAGTGTATAAAATGATTTCACGTGTATCTATGTAGGTTTAATAATTTTCTTCTGAGGATTTTTTATACTCAAGGTAATTAGGCTTAGCGAGTCGAAGATTGTTTATTTTAGGAACGCTTGAATTTTGCACCTTGCATTATAGACTTTTTACCCTTTGGTGAATATTTCAGATTTTAAATTCTGAGAATTCTAGATGCTTTGATATTTATTGTTTTGTACCTGTCAGGTTTATGAGATTTTATACATAATTTCCTTCATACAGATTTTTTTTTATGATTTTAGAAGTAAAACGTGATTTTATCGTTGTAAATTTTACTGAAATTGAAAGTTTTCATAACACTTAAAGGGTTTTATGGAACAGTCATAATCTTAGTGAACATTCAGTGTGTTTTTAACTCTTTTTTGGAATTATATCCCAGTCCTGGGTATAAAATGAATGAACAAGCAAATGATATTTTTACGAAGTGAAGTAAATATCAAAGTAAATATCAGATGAAGAGTTTTTTCTTAGAAAGAAATTGCTGTTTAAGAGGGAACTTGTCTTTCATAAAAAAAACTGATGTTAGGAACGAAAATAGATGTTAAAGTGAGGTTCTTTCTCAAGAGCACCAACTATTTTGGAGGTTTTTGGCTGCGGCTGAGAAGAGCTTCAGAAATAATTCTCACGCGACGTATGCGATATTCGGAATTTTTAAGTTACTGACAAAGCTATTTTGGCAGAAAATTTAAATAGCAAAGAAGATACTAATAAGAGTTCTTCTGCAGAACTCATTTTTGACGCTGATGAACTGGATGCTTGTAGAGGAGATTTCGAACTAATTGAGATCAAGACTGTTGTTGACGGCTTGCGTCCCAAATGCCACCGAGTTTTGATCTGGTGAACGCCTCATTTTCGATGATGTTATTTTTTAGATATACTAAATTTTTTGTTATTTTCTTTAACAAATGTTTGGACTTACAAATTTTTCGGATGCTTGGAAGCCTGGACGTTTAATGCTTCTGCCTAAAGAATAATGGAAGGCTTAAACCTATTTGTATACTGATATTCTTTGGCAATATTCTGGATAAATTCCTTTGTAATCGTCTGGCTCATTACTTGACTTTTAATAATATTATTTCTCCAGGATAATATAAATTTTGCCTTAAAAGGTCAGCCGATGATGCACTTAATGATTTAGTGTGTTTCGTCCAGGCTAATAGATTGACAAAACATGTAGTTTTGATTTCTCTGGATATTTGTAAAGTATTTGATTTTGTTTGATGAGTTTCCCTTCTGGAATTTCAGAAGAAATTTACTGTTTATTCAAGGACTACTTTAATTATAGGAAAATTGGCTTTTCTATGGCAAATTATGGTAGGGGTTTAATTTTTTGATATTTTTAGAGGATGCCGACGGGGGTCTTTTAGTGCGCCGCTGCTCTGGAATATTATTATTAACAAATTGATTATAAACACCACTCGGAATAATTCTGACGTATACTGACTTTTTCTGTTCTGCGGAAGATCTTCTTGTCGGCATTGCTGCAGATTCTTTGGAAAAATTGAAGAAAAAATTTCAGGAAGTTGAGAATCGTTTGGATGAATAGATAATTAAGGAGAATCTGGTATTTAATTCTGGAAGATTTAGGGCACTGATTTTTTCCAGAGGTGGGTAGAATCTTAGAAGGCCGAGAATGATTTTAAATGGCAAAAGGGATATTATTCGGAGCACAGCCTTGATGCCAAAAAGGGAGAAACATCTTAATGTGGTATGGCAGGCAATGATTGTCATTCGATGACGTACTTCCTCTAGGCAGACAGCCGTAATACTTTTCCCTTGCTAAGGGATTATCTGTAGTATTTGTTATTAGTATTTATTATTGCAGTATAGTAATTAAAGGGAGAAACAGCTTATTGTGGTATGGTAGGCAATGGTTGTCATTCGATGACGTACTTCCTCTAGGTAGACAGCCGTAATACTTTTCCCTTGCTAAGGAATTATCTGTAGTATTTATTATTAGTATTTATTACTGTAGTATTTATTATTGTAGTATTTATTCTGTAGTATTTGATTATCTGTAGTATTTACTTCCGTTGGCATGATGAAATGTCGCCCATACCCTTAAAGAAGCCAAGTTGGCGCAATCAAGGCTGTTCTCCGAACAATATCCGGCAAGAGTAAAAAAAAATTTTGATTCTGTTGAGTGTTTAGGCGTTACAATAGATAGACTAAACTTTTAATAATTTTTCTAAACATTTTAGTAATATCCATAAAATGGTTGATTGTATTTTACATTTCTACAAGAGGAATTTTAGTGGTGAAACTCTGCCGAGAAACATATTTCCCACTTAAGGGATCGCTCGAGGGCATGTCCCGATCCTAAAAAAGGAGGGCGGTGTATGACCAATAGCCGAAACCTCAGCATAATAGAAATGAAATATATACATGATATATATGTATATATAAAGTGGCACTGGAGCGTCGGGATCCAGGGCGGATGACCTGCAAAGCTTAAGGAAGACGCTGGACACACTTCAACAGGAGTGGACGCTGGCGATCACAAGAGCATTTAGGACTGATGGTGACTGGTATAGTCCGGCCATCTCAAACGCAACCCTGGCTGACATTCTGCCAAAAAGCATAGACTCGTCCAAAAGGGGCGTTATCACTTGCTGCGACGTGAAAGGTCACGTGATAGTCTTCGCTTCTCCGGAAAGAGATATGCTGGAGGGTAAAAAAGTCCCCATCCTTCCACCCAATTTTGAGAATAATTCTGTCCGAATGGCGCATGCGTGTTTGCGTTCATGGTCGTGAATGAGGCGGTCGAACTATAACGGAAGGTGGAGAACCAGATGTCTATCATGGGTAAGCAGGTGCATGTCCGACGCCCTCTCCAATCCAGAACAACAGCTGCCACTGATAATAAGAGAGACACCCCGGAAGTTTGTTTATACAAGGTCTGTGACGAAAGTAATGCGTTCATTTATTTTAAGATATTTATTGAATCGATACGTATAGTTACTCAATATTCTTTGAAATACATCCCTCCTGCTTTAACACACTTGTTCCAACGCGATTTCCATGCTTTATATGTGTCCTGGAAGTCCGTCAGAGGGATATCCATTAGTAACCTCTTCGTAGTCGCCTTGATGTTCTCCAGGGACACTAAATGATGTCGTTTGGGGGATTTTTTAATCTTCGGTAACAAAAAGAAGTCGGACGGGAACAAATCAGGACTTCAACTCAAAAGTCTCCGACGGCGTTTTCTGAAGTTTGGAACAAAATGTGCGTATCGCTTCTCGAGAGCTTTTGCTTTCTTGATTTCGACCAAGCAGTCACACAAGGGTTCACTGAAACAGGCACTGTGACTCTCCATGAGCTAAGAGCCGATTGGCGTTGGTCGTGCTGTGTTCCACCCACCCATCCTTGCAAACGTCAATGCTGTGCGGATAGTCGCGGTAGAAGAAACGTATAGTCGCTGTGGGGATTGTCGCGGCAGATGAAAATGAGGCGCATTACTCTCGGGACAGACCTTGTATGTTTTAAGCACAAAATCTTCCATAGCTATGGGTTTTGTAGTTGTTGTTACTTATGTTCACTTGTCTGACAGCAACATCAGCCCAAGACCACGAAATTCCTCGTGGCAAGGAGCGCGAGATACGCCTGTCGTTGGCAACAGCCTTGAGCACCTTACAGGTGACAGTGCAATTTAGCTTAGTTCCGCACCCAGGTTTGATGGAGAGCATCGCTGGGGGACGGCTGTTGGTTTGTTACATTGGTAATAGCAGCTTTCGTAGTATGGAGTGGCATGCACGTCATTCACATAGAATTATAAAACATAGCATATACACATACACCATGAACTATACATAACTTACGAGCATTTAGGGCTATTCCCGCAGATCAGATGTATTCTGGCCGGCGTTCCGCCTATCTCGTTATCATACAGTTGTTTTTATAATAAAATTTTATTACGCTCTGGAAGACTGGATTTTTTGGCATTCAAAAGAAAGATTGTAGCAAGTGTGCCTTTGAAAAGTATAACATTGATTATATTCATCCTAAAGACTAAATGGCCATAGCTTTCGTTAAAGACATTCCCACAATCCATGAATATAATATATATACGTGTGTGCGTAAGATTTAACAAAATACGATAGCTGCTTTAAAAAATAATTGGCGATCTCAAAATTAACTTTCTAAATTTGGTGCTCTCCCCTTAAGTTCATCTGTTCTCCCAAATTCGAGATCATTCCAAATTACATAACACGGCTTGAAAAAGCTAACTAAAGCTAATATTGACCAATCATAGCATAGAATACTTTCTGAACCTAAGAAGTATAAACACTGAGTCACTAGCACTACGCTTCCCGTTTTTCGTGACTTCTGCCATCCAAACAACTCTGCGCCCTTTATGCTAGCCTGCCTGAAATGATGTCGTAGCTTTTTACCTGTATGTATAAACATTATTTGTATTCAACTACGATCGTAAAGTAATTTGTCTGCCAAAGAAGTCATTTTTATTGTGCCTAAAAATAAAGATGGTGATTCGCCGAAATTAATTTTGTCAACGTCTTATTCTCATCTTATCCACCCAGCCATGTCTGCAGCCAAAAGGATAAAGTACTACATTCTCCTTCATCTACACATTATCGAGAGATGTTAAAAGTTCCAATGTTTTCATTTACACATTTGGAATCATTACATATATATACCGGTGGTTCAGCGATGGGTGAGAGCCTAGGTGCTGTTTTTGTTGTATATTTTTTCGGCGTTGAAACTGGAAGTGGCATACTGAGATTGAACGCATATAATTCGTTATATGAGGCAGAGTTGCTTTCTATACTCCAGAATTTAAAATGGTTATTCTGTCTGGCTACAAGAAGAATAGCTCCCGCCGCAGTGTCTGGCGGGTGACTGTCGCTATAGCAACCGGTCGCTAGTATATTTCAAATAGGAACGAATCAAGAGTTGCCAATTCATCATTAAATGCGCCAAGATGGCAAACCGAAAAGTAAATCTTCAAGATACCCCTACGGAAAATGGGTCAAGGCTCATTTCTACGGCAACAGCTTTTTATGAGCTGAATAATAGAGGTTGTAGAATTAAGTTCTTGAGGATTAAAGCTCATATAGGCCACACTGGCAACGAGAGGGTGGACGTCTTAGCTAAATCCTGATGATAACTCTTTAATAGAAACGGATATTTCTGGTTCTAAGCGGAGGGCGTGTGCCTTCCTAGAAGATATACTAATTATTAGTTAGATTAATCTCTAGAATGAGTAGATAGAAATAAAGAATTTTTTAGATTTCTACTTCCTTGTACGAAGTAAAAAGGAAGTATTGTAATCGCGAAAAGTTTCTGGTATCATATTCAACGAAAATATTTTGATTGCTGTCGAATGCAATTTAACAATGTTTTTGAGTGACATCCGTACGTAAGAACAGAATAAAGAACTCTTTTTTCCCCAAAAAATTATAAAACTGATTTAAAATGGATCCTGAAGAGATTTTTCCTGGAGTTTGTGAGTACGTATGTGTATATGTATCTCGCATGACTCAAAAACGAGTAGACTCAGAACGTTGAAATTTTGTATATAGAACTACTATAAAATGTAGATGCGCACCTCCTATTTTGGTTGCAATCGGCCGCACCAAAAGTATACGTATATATATATCACTCGGCTGAGTGAGCTCAGTTTTTTTATTCTAATATGTTGGCAAATTGTGCCTTTTTTGCTTTAAAAATGGTTGAATTATGTTGTTCGTATCTTCCGGTTAAGGTTTTTATGCCTTTACTAAATCTGCATGCAAGATTTGTAGAATTATCAACAATTTAAAAGTTGTGAGGCTAAGCCTATTTATTTTTCTCATGGCGGACACATTTGTTTACATTTGAAAC
This sequence comes from Stegodyphus mimosarum, assembly GCA_000611955.2. Lineage (NCBI taxonomy): Eukaryota > Metazoa > Arthropoda > Arachnida > Araneae > Eresidae > Stegodyphus > Stegodyphus mimosarum. The sequence goes on from KK122540.1 coordinate 216,917, forward strand.
TTAGGATAATATTGGATTTGTTGCCAATCTAGAGAAACTAAGCTTCGCAAGAACAAAGATAACGCCTTCTTTTATTATTGGGAATTAAATCATGCTTAATCTATTCTGGAATTTATTCCAGGAAATAAGTGCTTGAGATATAGTTGGTAATTTTTAATATAGATAATTTGAGTTTTTATGTATTTTTGCCTTGTCACGAAGTGAGACCTGAATTAATTGAATGAAAAATACTGAATCGTCTGTGAAAAACTGTTAGTTTTGTTTTTGTTCGTTTAATTTATTTTACACATTGTTTTTGATTTATTAAAAGTATTTGAATACAGCATGTGGTAACAATTAAATAATTCTCCAGATGATATATATAATTTTTGTGCATTCTGATGAGTTATAAAATGAATGAGATGTAACGCTGTTAAGTGAAGATAGCGCCAGAGTATCGCTGTGGTAAGCAAATACAGTGAATTTTAATGAGTGCATATATTCTAATGTGGTTTATGGCCTATGGATGAAGTAGATTTAATTCAATCCAGTAAATGAAATGAAATGTAAAATGCGTATAATTTAATATTCTGTACAAGGAAGTCATCTGGTGTACTCATAAGATCTTTTAAAAAAGAAAATGCGGTTGATAAATGATACTGGTTTTATTCAACTGATCGCGGGGACATGGTCGTTTTCCGTTTTATCTTCATAGATTCGTCATAGAAGAAAATCAGAATTGCCTTTTTTGTGAAATATTGGGAGATAAGAAACATTTTTTGTATGGGTGTGGTCTAACTACTTTTTTATCAAGATTTTAAGATTGCCTCTACGGAAGATATGTATGATAAGAATGCTCGAGAAATTATGAAGATTATCAAATCAAATGGAGAAATTATTGGAATTTTAGTTTGAATTCAAGTATTGAATGTTTGGTATTATGACCGAAGAAATTAAAGTGATTATACTTTCTTAAACTTAAATCATTTTTACCATCGTAAACAGAATATCGTATACTTATAAGCAGTAATTTAAATGATTCGTACCTGTACACTTTTATAATTTCAAATTCTGAATTCTTCCAGAATACAAACTCTGGGCCTGTCACGGACGCCAGTTTATTATGACTGATGAAGAGCTTTCAGTATAAACTAATTTTAATAGCATGTCGGACGTTTTTTGAAATAACATATTAATTTTTTCCCATATTTCGATTCTACGACTCAATATGGCCTAGATATTATATTCTGTAATTTTTTGGTGAGAAATTTATGTAGAAATTTAAAAATTTATCTTGCCGTCTTTTTCAGTTTGCGCCAAGAATACTTCACATGGCCAACTTCTTAATTTAAGCAATAATGTTCCTTTCTTTTTTTTATTTGTACACGAGCGAAAAAAAGGCATCGTACATACTTTCAAATAATTTTAATAAAGTGCTTAAGCCATATTTGGCGATATTATCGCTTAGAATAATAATATGCCAAATTTCAAAACGCGCCATTATGTAAATTCGCGGAAATTGTGATTAAAAACTCTAATACAGAGTCTAGTCGCACATTTTTTAGACGATTTTGGTAAGCGGTAATAAAAACTCGTTTGCTGCAAAAGAAGTAATTGCAATTGTACTATGTTTTTAAAAGTCAAAATTATCGTCTGTGGCTTGAAAGTTTTGTTTTTATTCAAAATGGCGAATTTAACAAAGCAGTGGTTGGAAGGCTACATTGACGCTCTTTCCAAAGAGAAATATGCGTACTCCGTTATCCAAAAACGATGTGAGAGTCATAGTTTTGTTATATCTAAAGCGTCCATAGATAATATCATCAACAAGAAAGGAAAAAAAAACGTCAAATTGGAGCCTCGAGTGGGACAAAAATTCCAAACAAGTATCCGAGGAAAAAACGGACATCTTCGACTATTGCAAAGGTACGTTGTTTAATGTTAAAAGAAAATCCCCTTAGTCAAAGGACAGTTGGAAAATAATTAGAATGCTCGGTGTCCACTGTAAAAAAAATGATAAACGTTGATTTAAATCTTAAGAAAGCGAAAAAAGGCAATGTGCATCGTCTTCTTCCAAAGCATATCGCTCAACGCAGGACACGCAGCAGAATTCTATATGAGAAACACTTATCCAAAAGAAAAATGGAAAACGATTGTCACAATAGATGAAGCATGAGTGTATTTACATGATTGTAACAAAAAAAAAGAATCATTTAATATCATAAAAGGGGAGAAAAAAATTTAAGTATATGGTCAAAGAATCGAAAGAAACTTTTTCTAAGGGATTCATGATTGTCGCTGGTTTTTCTTATAATGGCAAGTTAAAAATAAAGAAAGTGCAAAAAAATGTCAAGATTAATTCCAGTACTATCAGGAACATATTTTATCGCCCATTTTTCTGAATGAAATACCATCGCTTTACCCACAGTGCCATCCAATTGTGAGACTCCATCGGGAGAAAGCTAGCAGTCACACATCAAAATTCACTGTAAATTTCCTAAAGGAAATGGAACAAAAAACTGGCATCGAGGCCATACCCTTCACTGATATCCCTACTAAATCTCCCGATGTGTCACCTATTAATTTTTGTGCTTTCGGACTTTTAAGAACTGCATTATCCAAACGTTGTCCCAAAACCCTAGCAGGACTCTGAAAAGCTGTTCGGGAGGAATGGGATAGAATACCTCTTCTGGCACTTCAAAAGGCATTATTATCCTGGAAATGGCGGTGTCGAAAGATAGTTCAGTATAAGGAATATCAAATAGAACATTTAAAACACAAGAACTTTATGTAAATTGTTTATATTGAACTTATGTAAATTGTTTTCGAAAGATTTATAAAAAATATTTAAAAATACAAATTTTAAAAGTAAATCATAAAAAATAGACGAATTTTATTTTAATGAACCTAAATTTCGAAATGTGAAAGGAAGAATCAAATAAGTTTAATAAAAAAAACAGAGATTAGTAAATATATATCAAATTCAATTAACACTGAGGAGCTAAAATTTTGAGAGCTAATTTTTTAAAAATGACTCGTGCGATTTTTACAAAACTTGGCGGTTTGGCATAATTTCAGTCGTAAAATCGAAGTATGGAAAAAGTTGTCATGTCATTTCAGAAAAAGTCCGATTTTCTGTCAAAATGCCTATATCAGAACAATAGTATATCTAAATCTAATACATATCTTGAGTTGCGCTTTCAAGACATTAAAATGCAATTTGAATTTCGTCAATCGGACAAGAAGAACGGAAGATATAGAACTGTCCCCCCTTTTTTTTGCATAGTGTGCATGTTCTGAATATTATCTCTGACTTTAAATTCATATATGATGGTCAATCTTTGAGATATGGGATTCTCATATTTTGCATTTATTTTTCTGTAATGAAATTAAAATTTTCCTAAATATAAATATAGGAATCGGAGCTTCTCATGAAAGGCTAAATTTTGTTATTTTTACAAAACTCACTTTTTTAAGGAAACCTTAAATTGGTCAAACAGGAACATTCGTGTCATTGAAAATATACAACCGATGATTGTGAAAATAAAGACTTTTACGGAGAAAGTGTATAAGTTTATAAGATATTTCTCCCGCCTTCATCGCATGCCTTCGTGGTGTAGCCGTCAGCACGCTCGACGCGTAGCCGAGAGATCCGTGGTTCAAATCCCGGCGAAGGCGTTGCTTATTTCTTCCCTTTCCTGCTTCAGAAATCCTCTACAACTGGCGCCCGAACTAAAAAGGGGGTGGATGATGAATCTCCACCACCGGGATTTGGCGAATGGTCCCCTGAAGCCCAGTCGCCCTTTAAAAGGGGGAGTATATAAAGTATTTCTCCCACCTTCTTCGCTTGCCTTCGTGGTGTAGCGGTCAGCACGCTCGACGCGTAGCCGAGAGGTCCCTGGTTCGATTCCCGGCGAGGGCATTGCTCATTTCACATCTCCTGCTTCGAAGTAACATAATGACTCTACAAGTGGCGAACTTAAAGGTGGTGGGTGATGATTCTCCACCACCACAATTTGGTGATTGAGGCCCCTAATCCCAAATTGCCCTTTACAAAAGGGGGAATATACAAGGTATTTTTCCCGCCTTCTTCACATACCTTCGTGGTGTAGTGGTCAGCACGCACGTCGCGTAACCGAGAGGACCGTGGTTCGATTCCCGCCGAAAGCGTTGCTCATTTTTCATGACTTCTGCTTCCAAAAAAAAATTCCTAATGTCTCTAAAATGGCGCCCGAACTAAAAAGGCGGTGGATGATGATTCTCCACCACCGGGATTTGGCGATTGGGTCCCTTAAACCCCAGTCGCCCTTTAAAATGGAGAGTATATAAGGCATTTCTCCCGCCTTCTTCGTATGCCTTAGTAGTGTAGCGGTCAGCACGCTCGACGCGTAACGGAGAGGTCCTTGATTCGGTTTCCGGCGAAGGCGTTGCTCATTTTTCATCTTTCTTGCTTTCAAAAAATACCTAATGTCTCTACAAATTCATATATACGATTTATGTGTAACTATTTTTCCAAAATCACATTAAAATGCATTGATTGCTACCAATTTATCCCACTGAAAGTTCAAACTACAGAAGCTAAAGTGGACATTTTGGTGTTTTCAGCAAAAATATGGAAAAAAAAAGTACATTCCATCTAAGCGAATACCAAATTAAATATATTAATTACGGAAAAAAATTACAGCGTTTATTACTCTGTCAATTCTTTATCCTTTTATCAACTCTTTGATGGGTTAAAAATCGCTAAAACACCAAGGCGAAGGAATTGGTATTAGGTAAAAATGTTAATTGCAGTAAGGTGGGAGATTTATGACCCTGCAATATTCGGTAGCCACCCTCAGGAATGTCTGAGATTGGAAATTTCCTTAGACATTAATTCTGAAACTTAGCTACTTGAATGGAAGTAGTGTCAATATCGTCTCCCTTAGTAACAGTTATTGTCATCGGCTTATTCACAATCACCGTGGAGAGTAGGTCGAGGAATTTAAAAGAGATTTCAAAATACGCTCTGACTGCGAAAGAAGAAATCTGTTTTTAAATGGACTTTTATCTGGAGGTTTTGTGACTTTGTAACGGATTTGGATTGTGAAAGCTCAACAAGGAAAAACAAAATGAAGAATGTGCTCCACTCCATGGAGGTAGGAAGTAAGAAGGAGAGGCCCTGACCGGTTTTTCTCATACACTGCTTTGAAGCTTTGGTGATCCCTTCGTAGTGACCAAAACATGCAGTGACTTACCATTTATATCAATGGGTTTTGACACGATCGGATGTAAATATTTTGTAATTGCGTCGTAAATATGCATATTGTTGCGTGCGTACGAGTTCGTTAGGGATTGAATGCCAAAGTCGTTAAAAAGTTAACAAAAATTATTCTTTCCACAAGAAATAAATCAAAATGCTGAAATATTTCTTCAGAGATATTCGCACAATATCTCAAACGTTTAGCAAAACTCAATTCAAAACAGATAAAATAATTCTCACAGCGAAATCGCTACAGCATTAAGTAAACAAACAGCATTTCTCTTTAAGCAGCTACAACAGCAACTGAGATGAGGTGTTTCAATTCGGCGTTTATAAGCTTTTTAATTATCACTTGAACAATCTCGATTTTTTTAGATTTTTCTGGATGGCAACAGGAATTACGAGATATTTATTTATTAAACATTAAATGCACCCGCTCTTTTATTTTTATTTTTTTCCAACGTAGCTTTCTCTTCAAAAATCGTCTGCGTTGCACGGGAAATATAAAGCAATTTTAATTACAATTCTAAATAAACAGCCAAATAAATGTGAAATCCGTAACAATATAAATGTATACATTTTCTTTTTTTTTATTTCAATATTTCCTAGTGAAAAGAATATGTTTTTAAGCAATATTTCATGGAATTAAAAGCTATACATTTCACAGAACAGTTTGCTTAGAACGGTTTAATTGGAATAAAATATTTTGACAAGTTTTCGTTAATTACATTAAAAAAAATTCTAAGGTAATTCGATTTTATTCGGTTAAGGATTACAAAAATTAAAATCAAAGTAATAAAGTAATTTAAAAGTAATAATAGTATAGTATTCATTGAGTATAGTATTTATAGAAAGTATTCGTGGATTTTTAAGATAAGAAGTTAACAAAATTAATCAAGAAAAAATAACATTTCCAAAATTTTACAGACGCACTATGTCACATTGAATTCATTTCCTTAAGCTAAGAAAAAATAGAGAGATTCATCAATGCAAGTGATGACGCATTCATTTTCTTTCCTTCTTACTTCCTTATACGAAGTAAAGTAAGTATTGTAATCACGAAAACTTCCGGGTACCATATATCAGCGAAAATATCCATTTTGACAGCTTTCGAATGCAATTTAACGATGTTTTTGCCTACGTAAGGACAGAATAAAGGACTCTATTTCCCAAACGAATTATAAAACTGATTTAAAATGGATTCAGAAGAGATTTATTTCATAGTGTCTGTACGTACGTACGTATGTGCAAAAACGAGTAGCCTCAGAATGCTGAAATTTTGTATTGAATTTGGTGAAACTGCTGTATATAGGGCTGCTATGACATGTAGATGTGTACCTCCCTTTTTGTTTGCAATCGGCCGCACCAAATATTCTTATATGATGGTAAATTGCGCATTTTTTGCTTTAAAATAATTGAAATATGTTGTTCTTATCTTCCGGTTAAGGTTGTTATGCTTTTAGCAAATATTCATGCAATATTTGTAGAATTATCAACAATTTAAAAGTTGTTTAAGTGTGGCTAAGCCTAATTATTTTTACCATAGAAGCCATATTTGTTTACATCTGAAACTTAGCAGAATAGTGGATTTGTTGCCAATCTAGGAAAAAACTAAGCTTTGCAACAGCAAAGATAACGCCTTCTTTTATTATTGCGAATTAAATCGTGCTTAATCCATTCTCGAATTCATTCAACGAAGTAAGTATTTAAGATATACTTCGTAATTCTTAATATAGTTATTTTGAGTTTTTATGTATTTTTGCCCTGTCGCGAAGTGAGTAGTGAATTAATTAAATGAGAAATGCTGAATCGTCCGTGAAAAGCTAGTTTTTTCTTTCCTTTTTTTTTGGTTTAATTTCTTTTATACATAGTTTTATATTTATTATAGTACTTGAATAGAACATGTGGCAACGATCAGATAATTCTTCAGATGATATAATTTTTGTGCATTCTGAGTTGTAAAATGAATGAGATGTAACGCTGTGAAGTGAACCTAGCGTTCAGAGTGTCGCTATGGTAAACAAATATAGTGAATTTTAAAGAGCGCATTTATTCTATTGTGATTTATGTGTTATCGACGAAGTAGATTTAATTCAATCCAATAAGTTTAAATGAAATGCAAAATGCGTATAATTTAATGTTCCGTACAAGTCATGTGGTGTACCCTTCAGATTTTTTAAGTTTCTTATTGTGCAATGATTCCTTTGTTTGTTTGTTTGATCACGGTACTGAGAGCTGTTTAGAAATAGTAGCATTTAAACTCTATCGATACATAATGTGAATGAAGAAAAATATAATCGTAATTGAATCATATGAAAATTTGGTAGTTTATTACCAGATTCACCGGTTGTAGTAAAGAAGCTAAATAAGCGACGTAGTTGCAACCCCCCCAAGCTACCCCCCGAATCCTTTCTGCCGAGTATTTAAAGAATCTAGTAACTGATTCCGACTTTAAAAACTATTTAGGCTCTGAAAACAACCTTTTCTTTTCTTTGTCATAGCGGCGTCCATCTTGGTGACGTCACTGGGAGCAAACGATAGTACATTCTATGATTTACGATGAAAATAAAATTTCAGTGTCCTGGATCTTGTCCAACGAGAGCGTCAGCCAATAAGCTTTCGCGTTTGCCTTCTGTTCATCCTTTTCTTTTGCTTTTTGGCTGTTTGGGATCCATTCTTTTAATTCAAAGTTCCCCTTAGTCTGCATGAATATTATTGACACAAGGCGAAATTGTAGGATTCTACGGTAAGAGAAGACCTTTCCAAAATAGGATCTTTATTTCAATTCGAATTCTTTTCTGGCTTTTTTGCAGATGGTGTAACAAACGTTTTTCGAACTTGCAAATTCGATTACAGCATTGCTTGAAAAGGTTTAAAATACAGAGAAATATAAAAATAATAAAAATAAAAATTTGAAGTTTTTGTTTAATATTTATTATGCAAAATTAAAAAAACTGAAACTTTTGTACTTGGCTGTTAAATTAGCTGTAGGGTTTACTTGCTTATATTCTGTGTGATAACTGAAAGAGTAGTGACTGCACAGAAGAAGGGCTAAAAGTACCCTTTACTACAGTCTTTAAAATTTATGATGCTTCAACTCGACGCTAACAAACTACGCCTCTGCGTGGGCGGTAACGGAAATCAAAGAACTAACTAAAGATTTAAAGATATTAACAAGTATTAGAATTACGCTACAGGGCTCAGACTATCCTGTTTCCTAAAATAGCCTTGAAAATCTAGTAGCAACAAAGTAATAGCTGTTACGCCACGTTTAACCAGCGATCAATGCTAAGCCGAAGCTCGCGCTACAACAAGCACAGAGTTCTCTCACACTCTTCCTAACTTTCCCTTTAGAACTTGGTATTTGAGCCTTTTCTCCTCAAAATAGAATTTGAAGTCTTCTACCGGGTCTCGAAACTCGAACCTAAATACGGACCGAGTGAGCTACCGTTACTCCACGAAGCTATGCTGGGAGGAGGCAGAGTATATAGTTCGACCGTCTCAAACGCAACCCTGGCTGGCATTCTGCCAAAACATATAGACTCGTCCAAAAGGGGCGTTACTATTCACTGCGAGGTGAAAGTCTTATCTTCTCCCCAAAGAGAGAATGTAGGGGGGAAAAGTGTCTATTCATCCACCCTATTTTGAGAATAATTCGATCCGAATGGCGCATGCGTGTTTACGCTTATGGTCGCGGATGAGGCGGTCGAACTATACCTTACATACTCCCCTTTTAAAGGGCGAATGGCGGACCCAGTCGTCAAATCCTGGCGGTGATGAATTACAGTCCACCACCTTTTAGTTCGGGCGTCACCTGTAGATTAATTATGTTATTCTGAAACAGGAGCCGGGAAAAATATGCAATGCCCTCGGGGAGACTCGAACCTGGGCCCCTCGAATGCGCGCTGAGTGTGCTACCGTAACACCACGCAGGCATGCTGGGAGAAAGGTTAGGTTATTCAATTACGGCAAAGCAAACGAGGGCTATCTGCCTAAAGGGAGGGATGCCTTCGTGGAGGACTTTCTAAGGGAAACTGGCTCGTATACACGTTACACATGGGGAAAACCACGAAAACGCCCATGCAGCCAGCCCGTTCGCGGGATTCGAACCTCGGACCGAACTACCAGTGTTCAGCGTCTTTACCGCTCGGCCGCTGGTGGGCGCTGGGAGAAAGAGAAAAATACTTTATAAGGCTTAGCAATATTTTCTAGGGAAAATCTAGACACATCGTACTCGCTGGCAGCTCACATTTGCTAGAAAGATTATGTTGGTTTAAAGCTCAGATCTATAGCTTTTATTCCCTGGAGAAAATGCATTCCTTTAGTAAGACGATATTTCTTATCTTGCCAGGTTTCCCTGCAGTTGCGTACACTGGCTTGATATTATAATATGTCAGTAGCGACTGTAGGGGCATAATAACACGGACCCGGTTCCTATGGCCAGTGCTGTCTCGGGCTGCCATGGCTTCAGTCATCCGAGTGGCCAGAACTGCAGTTCTTTGTTAGGCTTCTCCATCCTTCGTGGTCTCGGTGCACCTGGAAGTGGTGATCCTAGGTTGCCGGTTCAGCGATTGGTGCTTCGAGAGAGTCTAAATAAAACAAAAATTCCTTCAAAATGGAGTGGAATCCATAGGAGTGGTTTATACTTACTCAACGAGGACTTCCTTTTGGGGGCCTTTTGACGATTTCCCAACCTTTCGCCTAATACGGAGGTGTGGGTTCCATGTAGTGCCTGAATTCAGAGATGCCGGAACACATGTCTTAAATACACTGGAGGTGGCGGAACACATGTCTTAAATACACTGGAGGTGGCGGAACACATGTCTTAAATACACTTATCGTAACGGGAGAAAAAGGCTAACATTAGAATTAAAAAGGAGAAGAAGAAAGAAGAAAATGTTCTTGGTCTTTAAATTAACCGAGCTGATGAATTCAACAGAGAATTTTGTGGGTATGCGATTGGAGAAAAGATTATGAACATCAATACATCAAATTAGCAATTTACGATAAGTAAAGAAATTTCTGCTTATAAAAAATAGTTTCGATGCATTTAATTCATTCGAATTTGAACATTTTCAGTAGTTTATATCAAAAGGAGAATCTTTATCATACTGGGCAGATAATTTTGACATTTTGGCTGGCTGACAAAGATTTAACCTTACGCAGCAATTAATTTTCAGACACTGAGGATTGAAAACACTGAATAATTGCTTTAGACAACTTTGAACGTTCAGCAGAACGGACTAGCTGTAATTCAGCATAATTTATGAATAATGTACTGCATAATTAAGCAGATTGTAAGCACTATGTAATGTTACTCCGCACGTATAACTGTACCTTTCAATATTATATAACTGTATAACTGCGCATGCGTAACGGTGCATGTATAACTGTGAACACAATGCATGAATAATGTAATGCACAATTTAAAGTCCTGTACGAATAAGCATCAACATCAATGTAAATATCTACTGCCCATGTATGGCTAACGCGTTGCGTTTTGTTCCGCATGTGAAACGTAATGTGCCTAGATGCGTTTATTTAAACACAGTGCGTTTTGATTCTCACGTGCTGTCATGTGTTTTTCCATTTTCTTATATAAGTTTTATGTGTTTAGTGTAATGCGTATGTTTAAGGTAATTTTACATATGTTTTATGCTGTTTGATGTCGTATTGTGTGTACTTTGTATCGTGTATTGTTATGTTTTGTATATTGTGTGTTGAACTGCGTTTACTGTATGTGTATTTATTTTTCATGTATTTCAAATGTGTATGCTTGAGCTGCATGTTTAGCACTTGAGCAAGCACCATTAAGATGCCAAATCGTATGTCTACCAAGTATCCATCGTACACTTAAGACGCCTCTGTTTGGCCACGTGAACAAACTTATTTTGATATCTCAATAAACTCCCGGTGCGGGCCTCTTGCGGCTCCAGAGAGTTGTTGCCTCTAGGTATGGGAGGGCGTGGGACACATGCCTGTTTACCTCTGTTAAACATCAGGCGTCCCCGTCCTCCATCACCTGTCACCTGTAGACTATGTTTCCCTGATTATAACAATGCATTTTCCTAGATTTGTAAGACATTTATTCAAATTAACTAGTTATTTTATGTTACGTATCTTAACTGTCATTTTTCCCTTTCCGTTTTCCTGCCAGAATGCTAATTTTAGTTCGCACGCATTTAAATGAGGTAGAATAGAGCTAGTAGTATTTAAAGAGAGGCTTTAGATTGCTTAGACAAAGCTTGTTCCGCCTGCTGAAGACCACGTTATTAGCTGATATTCTATGTTAGCATTTTGCCTTCGACGTTGATATATTTTTGCCAATAGTGTTTGCCACTCCGGTTTAGGCTTGAGCCAACTAGCGCGTTAATTATTTCTTTGTAACCATTGGCTAACCTAAGCTTCAATTTAAAACTCCGTGTTTTTTGTTGCGCCATAAACGCTGGCTGGTTTCTGTAAGCATAAGATGTGCCTTCTGTTCAATTATTTCGGTGCTTAGTAAAAGGGACTTTTACGCCCTTCTTACGTTTCTGTGTGATTAAACATAGCGATAAGTCCCTCACGTGTATTCATGAGTCAGGACTTTGTGTATGCTACTTACAAGAGAAAGACTCTACATATTTAAACCGAAGCCACTTCTTTCACTCAATCACGTGCTTTAACGAGTACAGTTACCTAATCTCAAAAGGTTTAATTATTGCTAGGTTCTATATTTTTGTTGGTTTTGCTTGCTATTGACTACAATTTCGAAATTCTTTAATTTAATTTCGAAATAATAAAGTCGAGGGAGGCGGTTATTATATACTTGCAAGAGGAATGTGCTGAAGAGTAAGTGATGATACGTACCTAAAATAGAAAATTGTAAAAATAATAAAAAACAAATTCTTAGTACAGCTTTTTATGCTTCGTGAATAAAACGAAAACTATAAAATACCTTTTTTAAATTGATATCACAGATTGCGAAGCAGTATTTACATTTTACCCAAATTCAATTTAGGTATTATTAAATCAAACCAAAGTAATCCCCTTCATGAGAATGTTTTTACAGTATTAAAACAGCGAGAAGAAAGCGAGCAAAAACTACTTTTCTTTTGCTATTAAGCTCCGTATTTGTTTTTTTTTCTCAAACGCTTGAGGTGCCACTCTGTTCGAAAATGTCCAGATTAACAGCTTAGCGACAATGAGAAAGAAAGACGAGAGGAAAAAAGGAGAATTTTCTCACGACATGGTATCTTGATAAATGGCGCTCAAAGAATACTCTACGTGATAGAATTTTTACCACGTTCTTTCTCCTGTTTTTAATCTTTTTCCCTCTTCATTTCTCCTTCAGATAGACAGAAAAGCTTCCCAAACTTAATACATTAATGTTTACTAAACTACAAAATATCGATTCTATTCTCCAAAAATCTCGGAAAAAGCAAGAAACTAAAGCTTTTCGTCAGTTGCTTTAGGCATAGAACGAGATAAAGGGATAAAGAAGAAAAACTAAGAAGATTAAACAGCTCACAGATGATTACTTTTTAACTTTGATACTTGACATGTTTCAGTCAGGTTCAGCTCAGGATGTTTGACAATATCAAATAACTTTCGAAATAGATCAAAAAATGGGTTTGCTTTCTTTTTTGGTGACTACTTTCAATCAGTGGTTAGAGAACTGGAAAAAAAAAACCACACAAATTATTTTTAACACTACTTTTTTAACAAAGAACATAAAATTTAATAGCAATCGGTTAAATTATTCACGTAAAAAGGAATTTAGTAGCGAAATTTGTTTTTATAGACCGATGCAAAAAATCAGTACAAATGATTAAATATGCTTGCTGTGCGGTAGGTTCGTAAATATACAGTGTCCCAAATGAAAGTGAAATCCGATCAAATAATAGCGTAACACAGGTTTCATTAGTTGTTATGTATCATGAAAGTACTAAAATATTGCACACTGGCAGGACATAATGGAGCAGGTGTCCTGCCTTTTGCAGGCACAAGTTATTTCCTTTTAGTAGTGGTTTTAATCCCTTCTCTGCTATGGGCGCATACATGCGTGCAGGAAAAACCATAGGTGTGGCCAATGGACGCACATGGTGAAATCCTTTGACCATATGCGTATGCTTCAAGTAAAATCTTACTGCTGGAGATGATGGAACAGACTTCCTGCTGGTTATTTCCTTCTAGCAATGGGTTAAAACCTTTGACTGCTATGGGCGTATACATGTGTGCAGGAAAAACCATAGGTGTGGCCAATGGACGCACGTGGTGAAATCCTTTGACCATATGCGTATGCTTCAAGTAAAATCTTACTGCTGGAGATGATGGAACAGGCTTCTTGCAAGTTATTTCCTTCTAGCAATGGGTTAAAACCTTTGACTGCTATGGGCGCATACATTCGTGTAGGAAAAACAACAGGTGTGGCCAATGGACGCATATGGTGAAATCCTTTGACCATATGCATATGTTTGTTATTCGCTTCAAGTAAAATCTTATTGCTGGAGATGATGGAACAGGTTTCCTGCAGGTTTATTTCCTTCTAGCAATGGGTTAAAAACTTTTGACTGCTATGGGCGTATATATGCGTCAAACAAAAACCATTGGTGTGGCCTGTGGGCGCATATGATTAGGTCTTTTGACCGTATGCGTGTGCTTGTTATCCTTTTCCAGTGTAAGTAAAATCTTACTTTCTGGAGATGATGGAACGGGCTTTCTGTCTTCTGCAGGCACAGGCCATTTCCTTTTAGCAGTGGTTTTAACCCTTGGACTGCTATAGGGGCATATATGCGTCCAACAAAAACCATCGGTATGGCCATCATAAAAGAATGAATCAAAAGAGTTCCATATTCTGCCCGTACGCACAAAATCCCACAAGGAAGTAGTCAAAATGGATTCGTAAAGGGTCAGAATGGATATATCCATTGCAATATGATGCACAAAATGTTTCGAGATTAAAATACCTCGTTTACTTTGTACGAAGAAGTAAAAATAAAATAAAAGTAAACTTTGTTTCGTGATTTATAACTAAGTAAAATCGTTTGAGCATATGCGTATGCCTGCTGTCCTCTTCAAACGTAAGTACAATCTTACTGCAGGAGATGCTGGAACGAGCTTCATACCTTCTGGCAGGCACGGGCCATTTCCTTTTAGAAGTGGTTTTAATCCTTTGATCGCTATGGGCGTATATATGCTTCAAGCAAAAACCATCGGTGTAGACTATAAAGGAATGAATTAAAATAGTTCCTTATTCTGCCCGTACGACAAGCATCCGGAAAGGAAATAGTCAAAACAAATTTCTAAATGGTCAGAATAGGTATTTTCGTTGCAATGTGATACACTGAATTTTTCGCGATATAATTCTTCCTTTACTTCGTACGAAGAAGTCAAAAAAGAATAAAAATAAACTTTGTTTAAGGATTTATAACAAAACCAACCTCGTTCAAAAGGCCGATTTCGACTAAAAACCCCATTTTTTTTTATTTAATAATTTTTAAGGCCACATTAGCTATCAGAGACAGCTTTTCGTTTCTTGATATGTTGATTAGAAGTAGAGATATACCAGTTTTTCTGAGGTACTACAAACCGGAAGTAACTGTCTACCACACCGGAAGTTAAAGTTTAAAGGGCAAATTAAAGGTGCACTTTTTTCTATGTCATTTATAAAGTAAATAATTTTAAGCATTTTGATACGTTTGGAGAACCTGGCATTGTATTTTCATTATGTATTTTCTCTTTTTCATTTGGCAACAACGTTTAAACTTATTGTTTTGTTTACATTGAGCTTTCGATATTTCTGTTTTGTGTACAAATTTCTTGCGTCAATTTATAAGCTAAAAACACATTTGTTGTGTTAAAATGTTTAATTTTTGGTGACAATATCAGTGTAATTCTATTTAATGATGGATTTTCTGGTCTTATTAAAATATTTGAGTCACTTAAAATGACTCCTAGATATTCTACAGTCTAAGGGTATGAGAATTTAGATGTAACAAGAAATTAACGATTCTTGAAAGCGTTCACTAAGCTTCGCCAAACTTCATAGGAAAGCACTGAAAGCCCGTCGAAAACAACAACAACAAAAAAAAATGATTGTTTTGAAAAAAATGAAGGGCCGATGTATAAGCCAGGAGCATTTTAAGTGAATATTTATGTATAATGTCATGTAACAGTAATCTCAAAACTTAAAACGTGATTTTTGATTAATTCTTTTTTTATGATTTATGTTCTTGACAACCATGATAACACTAAAATTTCATCATAGAATCACTTGAAATTTTGTACACATGTTTTATACGTTATTATACATAATGTAGACAAGAAGTTAAAAAAGTAACCCCATAAGAATTTAAATTACAGCATTTTTCCTTCAATAGCATGTGTATTTTTAAAATGTTCTCAGTGTTGACTGACACATTTGGCCATATTTTGCTAGTGAATCAATATTTTCAAATTATTGTAGTTGAATTTATGCTTCTAGGTAATATATATAAAATAAAGCTAAACATAGACTTTTATCACCAATATTTTCAGTGACGGTTGATGTTTCTATTAATTTTGACCTAAAATTTTCAGTTTTTTTGCACAAGTTTCTCAAACTAATGATTTTTTTATCACTCTTGCAGTAATTATATTTAAGTTTGAATACAATTCATTAAAAAATCACATAAATTCGAAAATATAACGAACATTTTATAAAACGCCCTTCGAACGAGATCGGTTACCTTATCTTTTGAGCATATGCGTATGCATGCTATCCCCTTCAAGCGCAAGCACAGTGTTACTGCAGTAGATGATGGAACGGGCTTCCTGCCTTCTGCAAGCACGGCTCATTTCCTCTTATTACCCCTTTCACTGCTATGGCGCATATCGTCCAGAAAAACCATGTATGCGCATATGGTAAAATCCTTTGATCATAGGCGTATACTTGTTAAGGCTTCAAGTGTAAGTACAGTCTTATGCAGGAGATGATGGAACGTGCTTCCTGCCTTCTGCAGGAGCAGGTCGTTTCTTTTGCCAGTTGTTTTGACCCTTTAGAAGAGGTCTTCTATGGGTGCATATATGATTCCAGCAAAAACCATTGGTGTGGACTATGACAGATTGAACTAAGAGTTCCTTATTATGTCCGTACACACAAACATCCCACAAGGATTCCGTTCAGATGGATTCGTAAAGGGTCAGAATGGATATATCCGTTGGAATATGATACACGGAATTTTTCGCGATTACAATACTACGTTTACTTTGTACGAAGAAGTAAAAATAAAATAAAAGTAAACTTTGTTTAGTGATTTATAACGAAGTAAAATCTTTTGAGCATATTCGTACGTCTGCTATCCTCTTCAAACGTAAAAACAGTCTTACAGCAGGAGATGATGATGGAACGGGCTTTCTGTCTTGGCACGGGTCATTTCCTTTTAGCAATGGTTTTAACCCTTTGACTTCTATGCGCGCATATATGCGTTCCGGGAAAACTATCGGTGTGGCTTATAGGGGCATATATGCGTCCGGCGCAAGTCATCGGTCTAGACTACGGACGCGAATGCTCGCTCCGCGAAGCTGTCGCTGTTTATTGAAATCTCATGTGTATTTTCGGAAATTATTTCTGGCGTATATGTCCAACACTCATAGAAACGCCGCCCAGACGGTACAATGTGAGTCAGGGAAGTCTACTGCGTTACCCAAAGGTCTAGGTTTGAATCCTGGACAAGGCATGGATGTTTGCAAATGTATACTGTCTTTGCGGCATGGGGGTACTCTAAATACATGACGAGCTGAAAGTCCTCTCGTGTAGATTGGTGGTAGGGAAGAGGACCGAGAGATCGTCGGACTCCCCCCCCCGGGGGGTATTGTCCTTCAAAATTGGAGGGGGTAGAAGTCCAACTTCCTTGAGTCTCTGGCAACCGCTACTCTATGAAATTCATGGACAAGACAACAGCAACAACAACAAAGTCGTTGGTTGCTTAGCAACCAGAAAAAATTAATTATGTTTATTTGGTCAGTCATTCTGCTGCGGCATGCCAATCACGTGAAGCGCTTCAACGTAGAGCAGTTAGCAGTCAAAGTGTTAGAACTTTGTTAGACTCATGGGGGAACCCTTTAAAGTTTTCCCTGGGAACACCATCCCACCCCACAGACAAATATATCTGAAATTAATATTTAAAATACATCCACTTGATGTAGGTATTTTATGTAAAGACAATAAAAGAAAAGTATAGTATATTTTACTAAAAAAATTTAACATCAAATTATTATAATTTACTTTTTAATAGCATTATTTCGCATTCTATGTTCTATGTGTTCTATGTCTTCAATCTTTGCATTGTATTCAGTGACAGGGGTGTGCGAGCACGTTTTTTACACAAACCTTCAAAATGTAGATCTCTTGATGTGGTCTACAGTCGAATATTATATTCTGCATTTAATTTGTTTCTTTGTCACCCAGATGGTATAGTGGTTAGGGTAGCCTACTACGGTACCGAAGGGCCCTGGTTCGAATCCCGGAGAAGACATGAATGTTTGTAAATGTATAGTGTCGGTGCGGCATGGCGGCACTTTAAATATGCGGCGAGCTGAAAGTCCTCTCGTGTGGATTGGTGGGAGAGGAGAGGGGTGGGAGACCCTTGGATTCCCCCCCGGGTGCTCTCCCTCAAAATTTGGGGTGGAAAAATAGCAGTCCAACCTCTCTTCGGAGTAGGCTCTGACAATCATTCTTCCATGTGGTCATGGACACGACAACAACAACAACAACAATTTGTTTCTTTGCTTTGTTTCTGTTACCGCATATGTCGGGAAAGATTTTTCACTTAAATACGTTATTCCGAATGTCATTAAAATGTTATAAATGTGTGAGGTATATTTCATATTAATTATATTAACGTAACCGCTGTTACTCATACTGCTAAAAATTAATATACTGTTGCGTGCGCACGGTTTCGTAATAGATTGAATCCACAGGTCGGATAAGAAGTTAGTGAAATTTATTCTTATCGTAAGAAATATAACAAAACACTGGATTTTTTCCTCAAAGATATTCGTACAATATCGCAATATCACGCAGTATAATCAGTAGCTATATTTTAAACTACTAAAACATAAAATAAAACGCAATGCAAAGCGCGGAGAAAGCTAATCCGATCTCATCGCGAATTCGCTACAATCAACATCAACAGTTATTTAAACAACAACTCAGCTGAGATCTTTCTCTCTGGCTTTTATAGCTTCTTAAATCGGCCGCGCGAGACAATTCTAGCAATTTCTGGAAAGCAAAAAGCTTAGAATTACGGTTAAAGCTAACAGAGCAATCAATTACATTTATACAACTTAAATATTAACTACGGAGATAAACTTTTATTCAATGTTAAATGCACGTGTTATTGTATTTTGACTTTTCCGGCGTAGCTTTCTCTTAAAATGTGTCACAGTCTGCATTGCACTAAGAAATAAAACAATTTTACTCATAATTCTATTAAAAATATCTAACTAAATACAAAATTAGTAACCATATTGTGTTATTTCGGATCATTATGTAGAGACATTAGGTTATTTCGAAGCGGGAGATATAAAGAATGAGCATGCTCTCACCGGGACTCGAACCTCGGACCTCTCGAATACGCACTTAGTGTGCTGAAGGTATGCTAACAAAGCAGGAGAAATACCTTATATACTCCCCCTTTTAAATGCCAAATCCTGGTGGTGGAGAATCATCATCCACCACCTTTTCTAGTTCGGGCGCCACTGTAGAGTCATTAGGTATTTTTGAAGCAAGAGTTGTGAAAAATGAGCAACGCCTTCGCCAAGACTCGAAACACGGACCTCTTGAAAACGCGCCGAGTGACCTGAGCATTACACCCCGAAGGCATGCTAAGAAGGCGGGAGGAATACCCTATAATTATACAAATAAAATTCAAATTATATGATGTTATGTATACTATTAAAATTCGAGCGAGTATGTCTGTCTGTTTGTTTGGGACATCATCTCCTCCGGAAAGGTGGGTAGTTGAGTTTTGAGAGATGTACACCCCCCCTCCACATTCCAAAAATTCGTGGGAAGGCATTTCGACCATCCTCATCTTCGTACGACTTTAATCAGCCGAGATATTAATTAAAAATGCTAAAACGCTAATTTTTGCACTTATTTTTTTCCCGATTGGGAACCGTCTTGCCCAATGAAGATAAAATTTTGTTTTATTTCGAAAAGTGTTGCCACTGCTCGCTTCCAAATCGTAGAATTTTTTAATCAAAAATCTGTGAGTTTTACAAAATATGAAATAAAATTTTCATTGCCAAACATTAAACATATTATTATACAAGGCCATTTTCGGATGTTGAAAAAAGCGCGCGATGGCATGTAACGTCACTGTATGTCAAGAATATTCCGTTAATGTCAGAATTTTAAACAAATAGTTCCTGTTGGCAACTTCTTTGTTTCAGGATAGGGTAATTTACATGATATGTTATT
This sequence comes from Stegodyphus mimosarum, assembly GCA_000611955.2. Lineage (NCBI taxonomy): Eukaryota > Metazoa > Arthropoda > Arachnida > Araneae > Eresidae > Stegodyphus > Stegodyphus mimosarum. Next base: position 236,581 of record KK122540.1, read on the forward strand.
GCCACGTTAATTCTTTTATTGATACTGAGAAAACGTTGTCACATTGCATTAAATTTAAATCGTGACGTCATACGTATTAACTTGGAGTATCAAGAGTTTTTGTTTCCTGTTTTGGAAAAAAAAAAATGAAAGCTTTCAGATTTTACATTACGCCCCAAACGCGTTTTTTAACGTTTTGTGTGCTACCTTTATTTATTAAATATCATGTTCATAAAATTCAATTCAACAGCAATATCGCACAAGAAATTTCCGATACAGAGTCTCTTGCGCTGGAGATAAAAAGTTTTTTTCCCCCGTACAGAATTGCCATTGATCGCTTTGAAATCGTTGAGTTTATTAATCAAAAAATCGTTAAAGTAATAAATATGAAATCGATAATAAAATCAATTGCAAATTCCAAATTAGGGCTTTCAGATGCCCATATTCAGTGGAAGATTACATTATTTAAAATTTGAAGGCTCTAGTTACCGTTTTTTTATCACGATGCGAGAAACATATACACATTTATGCAGATTCTACACTGTTTAATTTCTTTAAATATTACACAGGGCTCTAATATTTGGCGGCAATAATTTGAAAAGTGAACCGCCATTTATAGTGAAAGAACGCACAACGCCAAAACGAAATTAATAGCCCTTCCGGGCTAACGCTCTTTGGGTTAAAAAAATCTGAAAGCTTTCAAGTTTTACATTATGCCCAAAGGGTCGTTTTATTTAACGTTTTGTGGGTTACCTTTATTTATTAAATATCATGTTCTTCGCACTTAAACCATAAAATTTAGTTTAACAGAAAGGTTGCAGAATAATTTTAAAATGAGCATATCCTTGGAATTTCTGATAAACAGTCTCGCACGCTGGAGATAAAAATGTTTTTTTTTTCGTACACTGTTCCCATTGCTCGCTTTGAAATTGCTGAGTTTTTTCATCAAAAATTTGTTAAAGGTTTGCAAAGTAGGAAATAGATAATAAAACAAATTTCAAATTCCAAATTAGGGCTTCCAGATGCCCATATTTGGGTAGAAGCGTACGTTATTCAAAATTCGATGTCTCTAGGTACCGTTGTTTTATCACAATGTGAGAAACATGTATACTGTTTCGTTATACGGGTTCGTGGATTTGAGAGTATCCGATGAAAACACGATGCAGAACAATAAAAAGCACAATTTATTTAAAGAATCACTATTTACAGCACAGTTCCAAAATTACGTTTAAAAGCGTCGAAAATCTACAATAAATACGCTGAAACAATCAGCAACACAGCTTCAGGCTGTAACTGTAAAGGTAGCTTCACGGCAACACTAAACTTATAATAAACACCGTGGAACAATCACCAATACACTGTCGAGCTATACTGTAAAGGTAGCTTCACGGCAAAGCACTATCTCGATCGCTTTCCGTTCACCAAAACTCTCGCGTAGCTTAGCACTCACAGTAAGCAGCGATTCTCACAACTAATCACACTGCTCGCACCAACTTCACAATCTTAATCACACTCTTAATGACACTACTTCACAATGCCGGCTTTCCGAAACGCAAGGGTTTATATAGCTTTTCCTTAAGTTCCACAGGTTTCGAGAAATATCTCGACAGGAAGTTATTCTAGAAGCTTCCCGATTGGACCATGGGGTATCGCCAATTTGGTCGCCAAATGGGCGATAAAGTCGCCAATCTGGCAACCCTACCATACACTATTTTATGGCAACCCTAGTGCTATGCCGGAAAGCTTACATACAGGCGCAACCGCCGAATTCTTCGCAACAATACATTTATGCAGATTCTTCATTATTTAATTTCTTTAAATGTAATACAGGGCTCTAATAATTGGTAGTAACAATTTGGAAAGTGAACCGATATTTATAGCGAACCAACGCAAAATGCCAAAAAAGAAATTAATAGTCCTTCATGGCAAATTGCCCCTTTAGATTTAAGAAAAAAAAAGCGAATTGGTTGTTTCTTGGAAAGAATGAAGTGCTTTTATTCGTTATTGAAATATTTATAAGTATTTTCTTTTCGAGTGTACATAGAACTATAGAACTTACAAATGGCTGCAGCCCGCTGATTTGGTGGGCTTGCTTGCTAGTGATTTTGTAAAATCTGAATGTATGAACAGTACTGGGACGTTATATTATACAGTTAGATCCCAGGGTTTCGTTACAGAGGGTGATGTAGATGGCAAAACCTCAAATAATAGAGACTATGACAACGAATAAATTCTTCCAGTTTAATCTTTTTTTTCCCTCTTGACTTTCTTGACACTCCATGCCGATGAGTCTTTCAACCGAGAAATCCCTCAAGATTTCAACAGCACTCTGAGAAGCGGCCCTGTAAGCAAATACGGTGCAAAAAGTAAAAAAAGGGAAGAGAAACAGATTACCTTAAATTGCTTTTGAAGAAGTCAAACGGAATAATGTATTCTAGAGCGCACATATTTGCTATGGGATTCTGAAGTAAAGGTAAATTTAGATTTTTTCCCCCTCCAGACGAAAAAAAAATTACATGAACGCGCATAAAAAATAAACTTCGTAAAGCGTAGCTATACTACCGAAACACTGAAATGAAACTTATGCTTGTTTAAGAGTTGATTCTGGAAGCATATGCAGCTTTTCGGTTCACGAGGGATAAGAGGAAGCGATGAGGTCTGTATTTATCATTTGGATTTCTGCATAATTTAGCATATTTCCGTACTGTGAATATTGTTTTGACGTTCGAGAAACAAGAAATGGTATTTGGCACTTGAGAAGTATTCCCAAATGTTAACATTCGCAAAGAATCGACGAAAACAAGCGGGAATGAACGTGGCTGTTGTTTCTGCACATTTCGATGTTTGCATAAACTAGAATATTTTTAGAACTGATGGAAATATGCATCTGCAAGAAGATTATAAGCAAGGTTTATGCATCTTCTTGCAAAATTCATTCATGAATGTTTACTTGAAGAGATATATAGTCTATAACTGTTATATAGTTAGAGATATATAGAGATATATCCAAGATGTATAAGGAGTTAGAGTTATACAGTTATATATATACACTAGAAAGGCCGGCGGTCGTACGAAATGACTGCTGTTCTAGATAATATAAATTGTAATTAAAAGGATTTGTGTAAAGGAGTCAGCTAATTCAAACTGAATTACCCAGGGCAAGGCGGCGAGGACGCCTCTTTGCTTACTGCCACACGGGGTTTCCCCCTTTTACTAGCTTAATTGCTTAAAGTAGAGTGCAATGAGGGAAACCATTGGCGGTACATTTCTTAAGAACTACCGCTAGCTCAATAAATAAAGGTGATTTAAATAATAAAATGTTAATTCACGTGTCAAAAATTTCTTTGTACACAACATTTCTTGTGTAGATCTTTGCATCATTTTTAAGCTCGTGATTGCTAATGCAAACAAATGTTCACGTTCCCCCTGATACGCTCAATTTGCGTTCAGCTGAAAATCAGTTTAAATTACAATGTCGGAATATAATCGGGCAAAATTTTAAACTCTTAACGCAAAAGGATATTTAGCATAGGAGTTTGGGTAAACCTACTTGATAAGATGTACTACGCACAACTCGTTAGTTGGTTTCGTCTCCTTTCATTTCTCAACGTTTGCAAGTTTCTAGGTAATTCACATGTAAATATAGTTAAATGCATAATAAGCAACAATCGTATGAACTAAAACTATTTAAATGTTCTTAAATACCATGATAATTTAATTAAAACAATGATAACTGCATGTATGGTATCAGTGTATATGGACTATTTGAATGCCGTGCCAACTTCACCCCATTGGCTAGTACAGTTACGCAAGCAACTAATAAACTGTCGGCGACAAACAGACAACTAAGCTGCAGATAATAAAGACTTCACCCCATTGGCTAGTACAGTTACGCAAGCAACTAATAAACTATCGGCGACAAACAGACACTTAAGCCGCATATAATAAAGATATATGTGTGTGTATGTATGCATATAAGGAGTTAGAGATATATAGTTATATATATATACATATGTGTGTGTGTATGTATGCGTATAAGGAGGTAGAGACATACAGTTATATAGATACATATGTGTGTATATATGTACATATAAATGTATGTGCGTTAGATAAGCTTGTTTATAAATATTCTTGCATGATAAAATGTTAGTTTTCACAAAGTTATAATAAAAATTTCAGAGCGTTAAAAGCAATAATTCCTACACAAAATTCATAAATAAGTTTGTAAGATATTAATTGCCTTCTTGTTACATTTCTGTTGTAATTGGAAACACTTTCAGCTAGCAATCGAGAGGTCCAGAGTTCGAATCCCCACCAGGGCATTGCCGATTTTTCGTGATTCTTGCTCCGACAAATATCTAAATACGTACGAGTGGATCTCGAATCAAAATTTTGTAGACAACAATTCGTCGACGCCAGGTTTAGGCCATTGGGTCTCCGCATTTCCAGACGCCCTTTAAGAAGGAAGAATGCAAGGTACTTTTTCCCGCCTTACTGCATGCTTCCACTGTGTTACTGAAAGCACGACTGGCTAGCATTCGGGAGATGCAGAGTTCGAATGTCGGCGAAGACACTGTAATTTTGTGTTTCTTGCTTTCACAAACCTAATAGAGTCTACATGTTTACTAGATTTGAAGCTATTAGCACTAGCAGGTAGCGTCACTTCTAGGATTTGGAGATCCGTAGTCGCCCTTTGAAAGGTGGATTACATAGGGTACGCCGCGAAAGAAAAGGGGATTTCTGCTCTATATCTCCCGTTCTACTGGACCGATTGACGAAATTCAAATTGCATTTTTCGTGTCTCGAAAGCCCGACTTAGGATATATATTAGATTTATATATAGTGTCGTTCTAACATAGGTATTTTGACATAAAATCCGACTTTTTCTGAAATGACATGCCAATGTTTTCCCATATTTCAATTCTACGATTCAAATTATGCCTAAATATTAAATTTTGTAAAATTTGGTACAAAATTTACGGAGAAATTCAAAAATTTATCTAGGTATGTTTTTTTTCAGTTTGGGCCAAGAATAATATTCTTGACGAATTTCTTAATTTATAGCAACCTAATTTTCCTTTCCTTTTTTGCATTGCAGACGAGTGGCAAAAAAGTAATCAGTCATACTTTCAAATAATTTTAACAAAGTGCCTAAACCACATTTGACGTTATTAACGCTAAAAGAAAATAAATAAAAAAAGAGAATCTGAAAGGTTTCAGATTTTAATTACGTCCAAAACGCGCCGATATGTAACTTCATGTATATCTTCAAAATTTTGAAAAAAAAACTCTAATTTTTACCAGGTGTGCCTAGAAATACATCTACTTTAAGAGGATGTTAAAAATTTTATAGGTTATAATAAAAAAGTAATTTTTCGAAAAAATTTATAAAAAATACTTAAAAATACAAATTTTATAAATAAATCACAAAAAATATGCGAATTATATTTGGATTAAGCCTAAATTTCGAATTCTGGAAGAAGGAATCAAGTAAGTTTAAGAAAAAAAAAGAGATATTAATAAATATATATCAAATTCAATTTACACTGAGGAGCTGAAATTTTGAGAGGTAATTGTTTAAAAACTACTAGTGCAATTTTTACAAAATTTGCCAGTCTGGCTTAATTTGAGTCGTAGAATCGAAATATGAAAAAAAAACTGGCATGTCATTTCAGAAAAAGGCCGATTTTTTGTCAAAATACCTATTTTAGAATAATACTATATATAAATCTGATACATATTCTAAGTCGCCCTTTAGAGACATGAAAAACGCAAGTTGAATTTCGTCAATCGCTCCAGTAGAGCCGGAGATATAGAACTGTTCCATTTTTTTTCAGCAGTGTACTTCCTCCTTTTTTACCAGCACGCCTTTGTGGTGTAACTGTAGCACACTTGGCGCATGTTCGAGAGGTCCAGGTTCGGGTCCCAGCAAGGGCACTGTACAATTTTCACGTATCCTGCTTCAAAATAATTTAATAACTGCACAACACAAGCACAATAAGTGATCTCAAATCCAAAATTAAATGAAATGAACAAATTTATTATTCAAAATGCATTATATAAATACGAAATGGATTAAAAATAAATACATAATGATACAAAAATACATAAAAAGCAAATTAGCCGCAGATATTTATGTTATGTATTACTTATTTCAGTTGTGATTTAAATTGTTTTAAAGGTAATGTTTTAACTTATTTTGCCTCAGACTTAAAGTTTAATTTGTTTTAATTTTTGTAGTTGAACTTAAGTTCTTTGGTTTGTTTAAAAGTAATTGTAGTCATTTAATTTGTTCTGTTGACAGTTTTGGTTAACGCTGATTTTAAGTTGCTTGTGTAATTAATTTTTCTTCTTTACTTTTGGTTGGTTAACTATTTAAATTCTGTTTAATTAATTATTTTTCTTAACTTTGGTTGTTAATGTTAATCTCTTGATAAGTTGATCCTTAAGGTCAATCTTTAAAAGTTTTGTTTACACAAGTTGGTGTTTAAAGTTTAATTTAAGTTTATGCCCCCTTTTCTGCTAATTTTGGGATCCATATTTTCTGACTTTGGTGGTTGTTTTGGTGTTGTGGAGAATATATAAAAATTTTCATACTTGATTATTATATTTTAACTGAAGTATTTTTTTTATTTCTTACTATGGTGGTCGTGTTTGGTGTCGGAATAAACCCAAGAAAATTATCTGTGAAATCATTATATTTTCATTTAAGTACTTAGCAGTATTGAAGTTAATTTGTTGTAAAATCAATACTTTTCACGTATCCCTTCAAAACTTTCAATTTCAGTCCGTTGCCTTCCCGAAGAGATTTATAGCCTTGTTTTAGATTTCTTCGCCCGCTCGACGGTCATCTGTGAAACCTCTGTCAACATTCGTAAAAATTGCACCCTGCGGAGAGGCTAGTTTTCTACATTACTAACTCTGCCGTAGGGTCTGGTTGGCGCGATGTTTTTCTCACTCGTAGGCTATTCATATGTTGGATGGGACCCCTAGCGAGGCTAGAAGCGATGTTCGCCAAATGAGGAAGCTCTTTCTATGTGGAGCTGCACCTTCCTGCGTGGTTTTTCCCTGAGGTTGCCGGGCTGTTGGCGGTTTTACTACCATCAAAAATCGCCAATCAAGCGGTCTTGGCGGTTCGAGTAAAAAGGGCTTGGGAGCTGCTGTCGAGGAGGTCTGACGGGAGACTGACATGCAGCCATTTTGAAGGAAGGAGACGGAGCTGAAAGCGTCAGCGTTATCTGAGAAACCTCGATGTCGGAAGAAATAGACGAGAGATGAATACTAAGGAGGGCGACGAAAATGTCCTAAAATAACTAATGATTATTTTTTTTCTCTCCATTTTAGAAAAGAAGGAATCGAATATCTTCAATGTATTTCACCCTGTAATCTTCACTGTTTGGAACGTCAATGTCGTCTGTATTCTTCAATGTTAAATTCCCTGTTTGGACTTGGTATGAATTTTGTTATATTTTCCACTTAACCGCCACCAATGTATTATTCTGTATCAATTCAAAGTATCTTAAATAAATGCTATATTTAATTTTAACTTCTTGTAATGACTTCACTTTTAATTTAGAACACTGGACCATATTGTTATTGACACAACGCATATTAATTATTCTGTTGGAGCTCCTTGTCACTATTTACGATTGTTTGAACACTAATTTTTACAGTATATATTGTGTTATCATGTGTGTCACAAACATTATACATTCATGTTATTGAAAATTGTTTATCCTATTATTGACTAATCTTTTGGTATTGAACTTAAAACCTATACACAAACTCATAATAAATTAAAGCTCCAACATTTACATAAATTATAATTACCTAAAATGAAAAGATTTTTATAAATTTGTAATTTTTAAAACAAAGTAGCAGCAGTCTTCTTTTGCTATAGAATTTTCACTACCAGGAGTTATACTGAGAAGGTAAAATTCCACTTTTGGTTTATGTGTTTATTAGTTGGAAAAATAAGAGTTTAAGTGCGTTAAATCTTCCACAGTTTTACATTAGGATTATGACCGGTTTTAACTTTTAGTACATTCCCTTTACATTCACAAAAGAAAAGAATTTTAAGATAATCCATACGTGTGAAGAATCTCCAAATAATGATGTAGTTTTCAGGAAAAAAATAGTACCAAATTTCACGAGAAGGAAATTTAATCCCGGAATTGTATGTCCTGGCTAAAAAAGCGAGTTTCACGAAGTCTTCGTTGCCACCTTTCTCGGAAATCTTACCCTTTTTTTTTCTATTTTAAGCATTTTTTACTCCTTATGTATAATATATATTTTTGTAAATAGATTTCCAGTCATAAAGCGGGGAGGCATGTAAGAATGCCTCGTTTTGTGCCTCGCAGTATTCCAAATATTTCCAGCTTTATCTGGCTATTTACGTTTTTCTGCTGTAGTACCATTCCAGTAAAATGAACGCCTTGGGAAGATTTCTCAGGATTGAGAATTTTTCTTTTTTCTCTTTTATGCTGTTTCCAAGTATGTGAACTTCTGTTGTCTTAAGAACGTCAGGACAGTTTCATCCAATGACTGGAATCCATTTCTGAAATGGTAGCAGTTTCGTGCAAAAGTAAAATAGGAAATACTGTAGCTGTCATCACTGTGACTTCTTTATAGCAAGAGCAGAAAAAATTTACCTTGCAGCATATCGTAGATTCAGTTTTTGTCTCGTTTTGAGACGACAATTTTTATTTGTGCATATATATATATATATATAATGCACTTCAAGACTGCCGCAATGGATTTTACAATATCTGAAAAGTCGAGAAGCTTTAATATAGCTTTTTTCTTATTTGCTTACTTCACTTTTTAATGTACTACTTTATTTAAGTTAGAAAGAACCCATATTTGCTGTATTCTGCACAGATTGTCTTTTTCGACTTATCATGTTGTTAGATTAAATCGAATAAATTGAAATAAACTATAAAAGTTGTTATTAGATGGCACGTACAGTGTTATTTTGTATACATAAGCGTAAAATATTATATAAAAAGTATTTTTTATTAATTACAGTATTACCGCAAATATTTATAAATATTATCAACTACATATGCTAGAAATTAAGCAAATTAAATATATAAAATTTTCATTCATTACATGTGTTTATTAAACATTAAATACATATATAAGTAAAAAAAGTCTAAATTATTTAAAAGCAAGAGCTATTGACAGGGGCTTTTCACCCAACATTATTAATTAAGCTGTGTGGTTTTACTTATTTAGTTCTAAAGTTCTAACTTAGAACCCCACGAACACTAACAAACGAATAATCGCTTAAGTGTGAACGAAACACGTAAGACTTAAGAAGGGTTCACAACCCTTTATTTTTCAGAATATTTACAATCAGTTCCTACTTGGAACTTTACACAAGGCCTCCACTCGGGCTTGAACTTAAATAATAATGAATTTAAATTAAACTAAACTAGCTTAACTAGTTTAACGAAACAAAAACAGGTAAACAATTCTGCATGCATTTTATGATTTTTTTGTAATAATTGCGTCCAGATAAGGTTTTAAATAAAAATTTGTAATTTATAATTATATTAATAAATTGAACAGAAATAGGCTTTATTATATACAGAAAAAGTAATTAAAAGTAAATTAATAAGCCCAATACTTGCCCTAAAGCTGCAAAGTAATAAAGCAATAATTCACTATAAACTATAAAAAGAAAACTCTCCATATTACATCTCCAAGCAACGGAAATTTAATTTAAAAACATTATTGAAAAGGTATTCTTCAGAATTAAAATATAATGAAATAATATAATGAATATATATATAATGAAAGTATTTAAAAGTAAATTAAAAAGCCCAAGACTGTGTATTATATCTCCAAGAAACTTTGTAGTTTTGTCGCTAATTTAGGCTAAACTTTCTTCAATAGAGAACTACTTATTATGACAACCCTTTTTGCTTCCATCTCTTAATACGTACTTGCATTCCAGTCATTTGGTTTTTAAAATTTTGAGGCAAGTTAGTTAATTTTTGCTTACTAGTTTTATTTTTAAATTTCTTTTTTACCACAGTTTTTAACTTTAATTTTATGGATTATTACTTTTAAACTTCTTATGATTTTTTTAAAATTTGTTCTTGAATCTAATTTTGTTTTTAGTTTTTACTTTTGTATTTGAAATGAAAAGGGAGTGTAGGGGATATGTCTTCTAAAGTATGCGTCTCGTTCAGATTAATTGTGTTCTTAGTGAAAAAATTTTAATCTTATAGGTTACTTGCTTTTTAACAGGATTCTTTTGGTTTAGTGACTAATATCTTTATATTGATTGAGTATCAATTAGTGATTTGAATCCAGCAAATAATTTGATGCTTACTTGGAAGTAAGATGAAACACTTCCTCTTATTTTAGTTACTGTTAATTGATGGCAGATTGGTTTATCCCATTAATAAGTCGATTAATCTGCTATCAATAACAATAACTGGTTTTTCAATACTTAAATAATTTTACTTTTGATTTTGGCATTTTTGCAATTTAGTTTTTCTTAACAGTGTTTAAAGCAAGGAGGACTGAAAATTCTATAAATTTTGGTAAATTCTGAAAAATACCTTTTACATGATGTTTTTAAATTGAATTTCCGTTGCTTGGAGATGTAAAATGGAGAGTTTTCTTTTTATAGTTTATAGTGATTTATATGTATATATATTTATAAAATTATTTAAATTTTTATAAAATTATTTATATTTATTTATTTATATGGATTGAAATTCAATAATAAAATTTTTAAGAAATTTGAAATGGTTTAATGACCGGTTTACATTCTTTAAACAGCATTTTTTTAGTTTGCATTTTTTAGATAAATCCCTTTTTTTAAAGTCCTGAAACGTATGCAGGTATGGGCTAAGTTATTGAATATTTTTACTGCTTGTTCAAAATTATACACCTAATAGAAATAGGGATGGATTTTGCAAAACACTGAAAAAAAATGAATAGAAGTGAAAGTATGACTGAAATCCTATTTTTAAAAATGTTTTTACATAAAAATGTGCTTTTACTTTTTTTTTTCTCAGAAACTAGTTCATTAATTGTAAAATCGATCTTATCGAAAAGTTATTAAGAACACTCTAATGCAATAATAAAATTTGGGGCAAAAGCATTGAAAACTGTAGGAGAAGAAAGACATTTTAGTTGTTAGATATATTTCTTCAATAAATTTAAATTTAAAGAGAAATTACTGGCAAAACATTTTTTCAGCTTAAAATCCTTTTGCCTTTTAAAACCATTTAATAATATTCATAAAAAGGAGATGAAAGTTCTTAAATAAGAAAATAAATCAAAAGGTACCGAGTCCCCTTAAATCGTTAGTTAATTAGGCAGCGCAGCAGGTCGAATAACTTAACTTTCAAATTAAACAAATTAACAGCTGTCTAATCAAGTGTGGTTATGTATGGATTAATAAGTTTGTAGACACCTGAAAATACTTTTTAAAAATTAAACAGACATTTAGGCTTTCCAGTCATATAATATCAAACAGCATCCATCAATAGTTTAAAAATAAAAAAAAATATTGATGCTTAAATTTGGGAAAATAATTTTCAATTTGTATTTATCTTAAGGAACTTATATCTATATATATAAAAAGAACGTCTGTGTGTATGTGTGTTTTTATTCGCTAATAACTCAGTTACTAAACCTCCTACAATTCTTTTCTGTGTCCTAGAAAAAGTCGACTTGCATTTTTTTCCAAAAAAAAAAAAAA
>KK122540.1:248342-266286 GCA_000611955.2 Stegodyphus mimosarum
TGTTACTTTTTATTGAACATCACGTTCTTCGCATTTAAACCATGAAATTCAGTTAAAGAACAATATCGCAAAATAATTTTAAACTGAGCATATTTTTAGAATTTCCTACACACAGTCTCACGCGCTGCAGATAAAAATATTTTTTTTTCTATACAAGGTTGCCATCGCTCGCTTTGAAATCCTCGAGTTTGTTAATCAAAAATTCGTTAAAGTTTTACAAAATATAAAATCGTTAATAAAACAAATTCCAAATTTCAAATTTGGGCTTCCAGATGCCCATATTCGCAGCAGGATGACGGCATTCTAAATTCGATGGCTTTAGGTACCGTCGTTTTATCACAATGCGAGAAATATACATACATTTATTTACATTTTTCATTATTTAATTTCCTTAAATATAATACAGGGCTGCAATATTTTGTGGGAACAGTTTGAAAAGTGATACAGACTTTTAATGTTTCCGACGCAAAATCGCAAAACGAAAACAATAGTCCTTCAGGGACAAAGCCCCTTTGGACTAAATACAGCTAAAATCAGAGATATTAATTAAAAAATCGGAAAAACTATAATTTTGGTCCTTATTTTTCCAAGTGGCAACAGTCTCGCAAGCTGGAGATGAAAATCTGCTTTATTTCGAAAGTTGTTGCCACGGCTCGCTTTCAAATCCTAGAGGGTGTTAATAAAACATTTTAAAGTTTTACTATGAAATAAAAATAGCATTCCCAAACATTGAATACAATATTCCCGATTCGAAATATTCGTTGGAAGGCATTTCGACTCTTCCCATCTTCTTACGACTTTAATCAACCGAAACATTAATTAAAAACTCTGAAAAAGTTCATTTTCGCCCTCATTTTCTCGAGTGGCAACAGTCTGGCACGTTGATTGTAAAAATATTTATTTCGTAAAGTGTTGCTACTGCTCGCTTTTCAAATCTTAAAGTTTGTTAATAAAAAATTTCTAAATTTTACAAAATTTATCTATCTATATATATATATAAAGAAGAATGTCTGTTTGTGTGTTTGTTTGTTTGCTCGAAGTTTTGATTTCTGATCAATTATGATAAATAAATTTTTTTGCCACATTTAATGGTGTAAAACTGAATATAGGTGAAATATTGAATGGAACTTGAGTTTTCACGACCATTTGATTAGAAAGACGAAAATCGTTAAAAACGGCGTGCTATTATTGCTGATATAACGAGAGAGAATTAGTTTATTTTTCTATCGAAATTTTTTATTTGGGTTCTATATCGCATCAGACTGAAAAATGTATGACTATAAATCGTAATAAACTATAAATCGTAACCGTATTTTTTGCATGGTTATTAGAAAAGGATTACAGCGGTATCGTTCTCTCTGTTGTTAGATGCATTACTGTCAATCTAACTTAACTGGCATCGGGTACTTCCGCTAGTTTGGAAATAATTTTGCGATTGAAACACTTCTATGCGATTGATTTTTATATATGCTATGGTGAAACACCGAAATCTAGAGAATGTCGACTTTCACCTGTGAATGTCAACATTTCCATAGTCGCTTTGTGTATGTCCGAAATATTTTCAAAATACTCTTATTTCTGAGTTACACCGGTAAATGTCGACATTCACCATTCAACATATAATAATATTATATTTTCTTCTCCGTAATTCAGTCGCGAAAAAACGCACTTGAGATTTAAAATAAGATTTGAATAACATAAAAACTTAAAGCACACAGTACATTCAAAATGAGAAAGGAAAATAATTAAAGTTTAAAACCTTCTTAATAATACAGTACGTTCTAAAGGAGAAAATAAAATAACAGTAATAAAAAACTTACTAAATTATGTGATTCAAATCTTATTTATTGCAACAACTTAAACTATTAAGACGTTTTGAATTGCACAAGAGGACCTTACTTTTTTACAACTGCACTTATGGGAAACAGCCAGTCGCCTCTTTGTATACTCCTCTCTTTTCGACCTACACCAAAGCATATCTGTGATTGTCGACATACACCGGTGAGGGTCCGAATGTGCAAGAATGCAATGTTATATTCGATCTTTCACCGACGTATTTGGTGAATGTTGACATTCTCCGGTGAAAGTCGACATTCTCCAATTTCGGTCTTTCACAGTAACATATACACAAGAAGTTGAAGCTTCCTTTCATTCATAAAAGAAAACATGTCGACAACATATAACTTCGTTGTACGACCTATTAAATTGTGCACATTTTTTGTTGCACTTCATTTAAACTTATTTCCATGAATTTTTTCACCTAATTAGCGGATTCCTCTAGGCAAGTTGGAAATGACAACAAAAACTGGAAATTTTGAAATTAAATATCCATGTCAATTGTTTTTGTACGGAGTCAAACTTCCTAGAAGTTTATTTTTTCATAATGAGTATAGAACTTTCCCAACTATGAGAAAGGATCCTGGAGATCGCATTAAAAGATAGATTTCGTTATTTGTCGAAAATTATTACTTTTTTAAAATTTAACGTTGCCAAAACATGAATAATTTTGTCACAAAACGTTTCTGTAATTGGAAGTAAATGACTGCGACCAACGATTTCGAAAATAAATGCCGGGTAAGAACTTTGAAGCCATCTAAGAGGGTGGGTGTGTATGTACCACAAATTTTTATTTTTTATTTTATATTTCTAAATTTTGATTTGACTTTTAAACTCAGTAAAAAGTGTCTAATTAATTTCTTTTACTTTATTGGACATTGGAATGTTTTACAAATGGATTTGTTTTTGTATACTTTTTTTTCATTTTCGGATTTCCTCTGCGTCAGGGAGAAGTTCAAAATTTGCGGGTAAAGTGTTATAATTAAATAATTTAAAATGGTTCATCAACTAATTTTGGATGAATACAAAGACAGGTTTTCCAGGAGAGAGAGAGAGGGGTTCAATTGAATCTGATTTACCTCCTCTTGATAACGTCGAATCAGATTTTGATTGCATTCCTCTTCCTGCTATATTTTGTAATTTTGTATTTCCCATATCTCTAATGCTTGTGAGTAATGCTTGATTATTTACAAATTTATAGCGAATTTTGGATTTTACTTGGTTTGAATTTCACTTCATTCGCGTCTTTGTGGATTTGGTTCCAAATTTCTTATTTTTTGTCTATAATGAATTCATATATAAATACGTCTGGTATTGCCCAGTGCAGTAAAAAAGGATAGTGCAGAACTGCATGTTATAGCAGTCCCATATACAAAATTTTACCTTTCTGCGGCTAATCGTTTTTGAGTTATGCAAGATATATACATACAGGGTGGTTGTAATTAAAGTGACCTTATTCAGACCCTTGTAAAACCAGTTCTGTCAATCGGATTTTGACGAAACGTGGTATACACGTTATATGGACTACGGGGAAAAGATTTCTGCAGTAAAAGATAGTTCAAATTTTGACCACCAGATGGCAATTTTCAAACATTCCTTATGGAAATTAGTGCAATCTATAAAGAGACATGCAGTCAGAGACAGAAAATCATTCTGCGTGCCTTTGTCATCGTTAATCATGCCCTTACAAACCGAGCCCATCGTTAATCAGCCCTTACAGACAGAAAAAGGATCGAGCTTTACCTGGTAAAACTGTTTTATCAGAGTGCCAGCAATAGCTTAGTTGCATTGTGGGAACATCTTCATTTAAAAGAGATTGCGAAAAGGACCCATGTCGAAGAATGGTTTGAAGAAGATGATTATGAAATTTGAAGAGACTGGAGACTTGGGTGTGCTGTCAGCAAGATCACGGAAACAGGTTGCAAATGAAACTGTCGGTACTGCTGTGGTTGAAAGAGCTTCCAGTTCCCGCTGTTCTTCAGCTAGTGCTCGATCGGTGTCACGTGAGTTGGCGATTCCTTGGTCTACAGTTCGAAAAATTCTGCAATCCATTTTAAAATGGTACCCGTATCAGATCCACTTGGTGCAAATGCTGCAACCTCAAGACCACTTAACACGCTTTGAATTTGCTTGCCGATTTTTGGCGAGAATGAATGCTGATGACGGTGCCCTTGGAAAATTCTATGGTTAGATGAGGCGCACTTTTATTTAGATGGAACTGTGAATAATCAAAATTGCTGCATATGGGAAGCTTCACCTCCTGATGTCCTGCATCAACAACCACTGCATTCTGTTTATGTAACTGCATGGTGTGGATTTACTGCTGATTTTATATTCATACCGTTTTTCTTTGAAACTCTCACTCCTCAAGGTCCTAAAACGTGCTTTGTTACGAGTGCACGTTACAGTGAATCCTTCGACAGCAAGCCATTCCTGTTTACACGAACAGTAATGTTTACAGACCACTGTCCTCATGCAAGCTGCAGCAACTCCCCACATTGGGAGCCAAATCAAAGAACTGCTTTGTGCTAACTTTGGCGAGAATCGCGTAATATCCAAAGCTTTTCCGGATGCCTGGACTCCCCGTTCACCCGACTTAAATCACTGTGATTTCTGGTTGTTGTGATTCCTAAAAGGCCATGTTTATAGAGGAGGAATGAGAACTTTACCTGAGTTGAAAGCCAACATTACAGGCCATATTGCTGAAATCCCTCGAGAGTTACTTCGCTCTTAAAGACACGTTATATTGCGATTTCAACACGTAATTGATGTCAATAGAGCACACGTTGATAACATTCTGTAACTGAATAAATTTTAATGATTCTGACAGATTTTTTGTCCTTCTTTAGGGGCCACAATACCTCCTGGTGGGCAAAATTTGAACTATATTTTTAATGCAGAAATCGTTTCCCCATGGTCCATGTAACACATGTACCAAATTTTATGAAAATTCAATAAGTAGAGCAGATTCTAGAGGCGTCTGAATATAGTCACTTTAATTATAACCACCCTGTATGTATGTACGTACGTACAGACGTTACGAAAAAAATCCTTTTTGAAGGCCTTTTGAATCCAGTTTACAATTTGTTTTGGAAAAAGAGTTCTTTATTCTGTCTGTACGTAGAGACGTTACCAAAAATCGTCCAAATGGATAAAAATAGATATTTCCTCTGAAATAGGATACCCGAAATTTTTGCGATTACAATACTTCTACTTCATACAAGGAAGTAAAAATTATCTAGAAGTATTCTTTAGAATGCAAACTATAGAAATCAAAGAAAAAAAGGGCTCCCTTCCCTAACTACATAGAATATTCAGTTCAAATCCAAAATGTTGTTTCTGAATATCTTAGAACATTTGCAAAATAACGAAACATAATTTTTGTATCTATAACAACAGTATATTTTTGAGCAAACTAAATTATTTCGTTTCTTAAGATATTCTATTAGATAAAGAAAAGAGGAAAGATATTTCGAATTGTAGCTTTCGTAAAATAGATTTTTTTTTCGAAATATCTGTTCAAAAAATAATGTTACATTTGTAGTTCCTAAAAAATTTCCCTTTACTTTGAATCAAGATAAATTGCTCCGGATAGCATTCAAGTTTTCTGCTTTTCTTGAGTCATGAAAATACATTTGGTACATAATTTCATTTTTATTTTTTGAAAGAGTTTGACTGTTTGCTCCGTCTGTTACGGCTCGCAGTAGATTCAGTATCTGAACATTATGGGAAAAGAATCCATTTTGAAATTTTTTATGTGTCATTTGAGATAGGAATGGAATAGCAAACACGAAAAGAAAATTTTCTTAAGATAACATTCAAACAAAAAATTCGGAAGAAAAATCAGTTATTGTTGAATTTCTATTTCTATCCAGCTACCATATTAGGATGAATGTAAATATAATTTCTTTTTAAATCTTCAATAAACTATCAAGATTTGACTAGTAATTATGAAAATGTAAAATCTCGAAGTCTGAACGTTGACTTGACTATAGTTAATTACTATTTTTTACCTCGTTGTACAAAGTAAAGGATGTATTGCAACAGAGAAAAAAATTCAGTTATTAGATTTCAACTGAAATATTCTTTTTTCAAAGTTCCCAAGTCCATTTTGACTATTTTTTGTGTGAGGTCTGTATGTACGGACAACTCTGACAGGAAAAGGGACTTCCAGACTTGGTGGCTAGTGACCTTACACAGTGAAAGCTCCTCAGCCCCCTAGGGCGGTCCGTGGGGGCGCACCCTCTCCGTCAGCTCAAAGGAACGAGTAAAACCATGAGAAAGGAGTCAATTCCCAAGTGTTGACCCAGGGAGTCAAACCCCCAAGGACAACCCGTAAAATCTAGCCAGCCATATAGGTCCACCACAGACAGAGGAACAGACACCACAGTACCAGTACGATCCCTGCCAAGCCTGAAACAATCTGAGTAAACTCCGTTTCTAGTCCTATGAAATCAAGTTATATACCCCCATGGTTGAGACTGCCTAAGTACTTCCCAGGAATTCTCCTGAGTCAACCCCCGGGGCGGATGTATGTACGGACAAAATAAAGAATTTTTTTATTTCAAAACGTGTTGTAAAATGGATTCTTTCCGTTATGTCTGTACGTTCGTGCGTACGAATGTATCTCGCAGAATTTAAAACTGATTAGTCACAGAACGTTGAAATTTTGTATACGAGACTTATAACATCCAGTTGTGTACCTCCTTTTTTACTGCAAATGGCAGTACCAAAAGTGTGTGTGTGTGTATACATATATACATATATGTAAGATATAATAAAATGCGATGGCTCTTGTAAGAATGATTGGTAACCTCAAAATTAACTGATCTAGATTTTATGTCCTCCCCCCTAGATTCATCTGCTCTCCCAAATTCGAGATCTTTCCACGTTACATAACAACTTAAAATTAACCAATCACAGCTTAGTTATGCACCTGCTTAGTATAAATATTGCGTCGCAAGGAATTACGTCACTTATTCCTTTTCCTAACTTCCGCCATGAAGATAACTCTAGGCTGCTATGACCGCCTTTGTTCTTTATCTAAGATGATGTAACATGCATGTAAACATTATTGTAATTGCTTGTGATCAAAAAGCATATTGTCTATAAAGGAGTAATTTTGATGTGCCTAAAAATAAAGATGGTGATTCACGAAATTAGTTTTGCCAACGTCTTCTTCATGCTGTTTCCACTCAGACATCTCGACTGCAAGCTGTTAAAAGTGCCGGTGTCGTCTACGCACTTAAAAGTATCACATTTATTTAAAGCCTCCAGGTACTTGCGGCGACATTTTCCCAGTGGATTTCAACGAAACGATAAAGTGACTGCGAAAACATAAATTAAAATGTGCTTTGAAGGCCATGGAACTGTTTGCTTCCTGCGGCTGTTACGCAACATAATTTGTTTGTGATGTAAACTGCAATAATACTCTACTCCTAATCTGCGCGGTTTGTTTCTGTGTCAAGGCCGTTCTCTGTAATTTGATCAGTGAAAACTCGTACTGATAACAACATCCAATGAAACATTTTAATGGTGTGTTTACGTGCATCATGGAAGATTCAAATATAAATATGGTGCTTCAAATTTGTGTTTTCAGTATTTTAAGTGCAAAGTTATTCAGTATCGTGATCAGTGCAGTGTTTCAGTGGTAATTACTAGTGTAAATTCTTCAGAAAATGTCTGCTTCCTCCTGCCTTTTCCCCTCAGCCATCATGACTACGCATCAAAATATCATACTTTAAACACGTCTATTGGTCTATCATACTTTAAACACGTCTTTTTGGCGAAATTAAAAGAGAACACTTTTTGGCGACAGATATTTCACGCATGCGCAGCTGTTTCCCTTTTCGTTCGAAGGGAGCCACTTCTGCTGCTGCGAAATTTTCCTTCTTAAAAATACATATTAAATACACAAAAGCCCAGTAAAAAAAAAGAAAAGTAAAATGACTTCCTGTTGGCACATTCCGTGATGTGGGGAAGGGTAGAAAGGAGGAATAGAAATGACCTTCAGACATCTCAACCTCGAAATGCAAAAAATGTGCATGAAAAACCGAATTTGTCATTAATTTTGCGCAAACGCGCGTTCTGGAACGTTAAACCATAAAATTCAATTCAACGGCAATATCACAAAATAATTTTTAAATGGAGCATATCTTTAGGTTTTCTGATACTCAGTCTCGCGCGCTGGAGATGAAAATGTCTTTTTCCATACAGTGTTGCCATTGCTCGCTTTGAAATCGTTGAGTTTGTTAATCAAAAATTCGTTAAAGTGTTACAAAACACGAAATCGATAAAAAAACAAATTCCAAATTAGGGCTTCCAGATGCTCATATTCGGTGAAAGATGTAACACAGGGCTCTAATATTTGGTGGCTACAATTTGAAAAGCAAACTGACACTTACAGTAAACCAACGCAGAATGCCAAAACAAAATTAATAGCTCATCTGAGTTAACGTCCTTTGAGGTAATAATTAGTTTGAAGAAAACAAAGTCTTTAGAAGTTAAGCTTGTTAATTAAAACTATAGTTCATGTTTATCTATTTTTTATCTTACGTGTATGAGTACATATACAGTGGAAAACATTTAACTCGAAACTGAGGGGACTGAAATATGTTTTCGTGTTAAAAGAATTTCGTGTTAAAGGATGTTGCCAAAAAAACATATATTCAACAAAATTAAGTTTATTAGAGTACGTTTCATTTACATAGGTATGTAAATATGTATGTGTTTAATAAAAATCAATGAAACAAAAACATCCAAAAGAACTTTATTTAATACAAAATTTTCAAATTTTTTGAAAAACAAAACATTTATTGAGTTTTTGGAAAATAATCTGATATTTTTGTTTACATTGTTTTTTTTAGCATCAAACTGGCAACAAATTGTTCGATGTTCTCCATTTTGTTATTCATTTTACCAATGAAATGTGCGTCTAAATAACTGCGAATATTTTTCATGATGTTTCTCGTTTCGGAGGACGTGGGAATAGGAGCTGAATTATTCATTTCATTTTCACCGTCGGAATCTGCATCAATGATATTTTTTTAGCTTTGAACAAACTCCAAATTGTCTTTGTTTGCAATAATCGGGACTGTATACATATTACCATCAACTACTGCAAGGAATTCTTCCGATGATACAGTAGGACAGTCCGCTAATACAGAAACCTTTCTCAAACATTTCATTAAGTATCGGCTCAGTTTCGATATCCTTCTTCTCCATATCTTTTGGCGCGAACCAAACTCACTGATTTTGACCCACACTGCGATCTTCTCTTCAGCGAATCCCAAAGCCAACTGAGAGAGAGATGAGATGTTTGTAGATCTAGGATCATAACTATGCTGTTGTTATTAACTACGACGAGTTCTGACCAATACGTTAAATATATTACCATAGGCCAATAATAATAATATTTTAAAATAAAGGTGTATTTATAATACACCGATCCCAAAGGTGAATACATTTCATGAATAAATTCATTCGATAGCAATTATGAAGTAATCGTGAAGGCATAATCTTGAATTCAGGAGCAGTAAATAGCAACGCATCATCCATTGCAGCCGCAGTCGAAATGAGTGACAGTCTTAGCTGAGAGAGGCGTTAAGTATGGAGTCACGTGATTTACAGGCGTTACGTGATTGGTCCGAGTTGAAGATGGCAATAGTAACATATTTTTTAACTTGAGTGCGGTAAAATAAGTCTTTTTATGAGTTATTTATTTACATTTGAAGAGATAAAACTGTCCTTACCACTGGTGGCTCGTAGCTAAAATTAGTGGGGTTGCTGTTCCAAAAAAAATTTAACCTTCGTTTTAAACCTGTGTAAAAGGGAACAAACATGTATAAAAAGGAAATTTATTTTGAAACTTCCATGAAATTTTACAAAAGAAAAATGAAACATTTCTTAATTACTTTAACTTAAATTGTTACAGTTCAAGCTTTACCTATTCATTTAAAAATGAAATACATTCTTCTTGTTTTAATTTGCACGAAGAGATCAATCATTTTCTCCTCGATCTCTGGATGACAACAGAGGAAATTTTTCTATATTGAAAGCACTGCAAGCACATGAAAACGAAAGCTCTTGAAGTTCACTCACAGTCACAGAATTATTTACTTGAGGATGCAAGGACATGGCTAAAGTTTTCTGTAAAATAAAAGAACCGAAAAAATGAATCAAATAGAATAGCTGAAAAATAATCTAACCTAGAATATGGTGTATGACTTTTAAACACAGCACACGTGGAGTAAAAAAAAAGAACCAGCTCCCAACGACACTCCAGATTCGGCACTGCAAAAGTGACAGTACTCTCGCCCTCTCAGCCTCGTACGCTGCTTCCTAAGAGCGCATGCGCAGAACAGCCAAATACCACACGCGCGGAGGAAAAAATAATCACGTTTCCAGAATTTCGGCACTGCAAAAGCGACAGTGCTGTTTTATCTCCCTGGATCGAGTGCTGCTTTATGTGCGCGCTTGCGCAGAACAGCCTTGTGAAGCGCAGTTCCATACAAAACCTTTCGTACCTTTTTCATAAACTGGAGGATGGCTACTGACATTAAGTTTAAGGATTATATATTGTAGAAGTATGAATAAAGCATTAAAGAAAAAAGGGCTCATTATATTAAATATTAAAAATAATAATAAGTGGAAACAGGGGGTGCTGCAGTTCCACAGTGCTTATTACGAGCCGCCACTGGTCCTTACTCTTCAAAAACACAAGTATTCGTTGTGGAGTTTTAAACATTGGAAATATCATTTCTGGGCTATAGGGCGTGGTTATCACATGGCAGCGGAGGGTGAAAGTAGCTTAAATAAACAAAATTAGCTCGTGTCACAGGCTATTCCGAGGGTATTTCAAAGCCAAGTTAGCCTCCTTTCTACGAACAGGTGAAACCACCTCTCTTTCATTTCCCACTCTTCTTAAGTCTCGTCTGCGCGGCTCATGTTTCCCGTGTTTAGTTCTTTCCCAGCTTCGTATTAAGCGATTTTCGTTTCGTGATAAAGAAAAAAATGCGTGAAAATACATAGTAGTTTGTCGAGATCGTTATATCATTTCGCATTAACCGATATTTCGTCTTCTGCGTTTTCGCGTTAAACGTATTTCAGTGTATGTAGGTATGCACACTGCGAAAAAAAAAAGGAACAGTTCTATATCTCCCGAATGATGAAATTGCGTTTATCACGTCCCGAAATCGCGACTTAGGATATTTATATATTAGATTTATATACCGTATTTTTCGCCGTATAAGATGCACCGGCATATAAGACGCACCCAATTTTAAAGGAGGCAAATCTAGAAAAAAAAAGATTATGAACCAAATTCTGTAGTAAAATATTTTATCTCTTCATAAATTTATAGCACCACGATGGTGATCCGGTGAAATCCTGAATGCCTTTCTCCACAGCAATGCGTTTGGCCTCATAGATTATCATTTTTGTTGAGACAGAAAGTCCATTTTGCCGGTGACGTGTGATCCACTCCTTTACTTCTACCTCTAACTCTGGCCACCTTGCAGTTGGTCCACGCAAGGTGTGCTTGCTTTTATCCAACTTTTGGAGCTGATCCTCCTGTTTCCTCCACTCTCTTATCATTTTCTCAGTTGGAGGTGGCCCAAAGTGTCTCTCCGCTGCTCTGTTTCCATGCTCCTTAGCAAATTTTATTACTTCCAGCTTGAAAGCAACTTTATATGCCAGTCTCTTCTGCTTCGACATTTTGATGGGGTGGTATGAAATATGATATATTTCATTATATGATATATGTAGTATGGTATATCTATATATGTGATATATGTAGTATGGTATATCTGAATGAAATATGATATATTTCATTCAGATATACCATACTACATATATCACAGCTCACAGCTATCCGCGCCTCCGCTTGCTCCCGCACTGCTATTAGCTGAGCGCAGAGGCGCGTGTCTTCACCCGCTCCCGCGCTGGCTTACGAGACTCTAAAAAGTGCACAAAGCCAGCGCGGGAGCGAGCGAAGGCATGCGCCTCTTCGCTCAGCCAATCGCAGCGCGAGGCAGAGATCGTCCAAATACAGTGCGAGGCAGAGCGGGGCTTCCTGGTCTCAGACGGCGCCAAGGCAGAGTGGCGCCATGGTGGGCTTTTGTATTTGCCGTATAAGACGCAGACACTTTCCCCCCCGATTTTGGGGAGAAAAAGTGCGTCTTATACGGCGAAAAATACGGTATATCATTATTCTAACATAGGTAGTTTTATTAATTTAGAAGTCAAACAATAAAAATCAGCATTATATTTTCAAATTTTCACAGGACTAGTTTCGATGGTCAAGCAGTTAAAAAATTAATCAAGCAGTTAAAAAATTCTCAGCTCAACTCACCAAAAGACAGACTCTTGTTTTAGGTGATTATAAAAATTCTGTTGCCATTCCCTTCTTTCCATCAATTAGCTACAAAGTTGCACGTCTTTTACAGAAATTTAACTTCCGGGTCGTTTATTCTCCCATCAATAAAATTCCGAGTTCCATTCTCAAGGACCCCATTCCGGATATGAATTCCTGGGGTATTTACAGGATTCCTTGCCAGTGTGGTTTAATTTACATTGGCCAAACTAAGACAGCCTTAAAATTTAGCGTTAAGGAACATGAGGCATATGTTAGAAAAAAGGAAACACAGAAGTCTTCTGTTTCCCAATATTGTTGGTCCGAATATCACACTTTCAATTTTTCTGCTCCCAAATTATCCGAAAAACATCTTCCATTGGTGACATAGATTTTCTAGAGGCATTTCACATTCAAAAAAATCTTTCTGCTCTAGTTAACGACCCTAATTCCAATCCATCTTTGCCTTCAGCTTTTAAAGAAATTATGTTTTAGTTCTGGTTTCATCAGCAGATGGCGTCAGTAGCTTTACTCCTATCCAGCCATTCTTATCTAATCATTATATCTTATCTCGTTCATTTGCGCTTTCGCAGCTGAGGCTGATGGTTCGGTAAAACCATCGAAACTAGTCCTGTGAAAATTTGAAAATATAACGCTGATTTTTAGTATTTGACTTCTAAATTAATGTTTGTTCGGTGTGTTATTGTATTGTAATTTAAGGTATTTTTACTCAAATTCGGTTTTTTTCTGAAATAATATATAATTTTTTTTGCATATTTCGATTCCACGACTCAAATTATGCCTAGATATTAAATTTTGTAATTTGTGGTGTGGTATTTATGGAGAAATTAAAAAATTTATCTTGGCGCATTTTTTCAGTTTGCACCAAGAATAATTCACTTGGGGAATCCTTAATTTATAGTAACCTACTTGCTGTCATTTTTTTTCATTGATGCACAAGAGGTAAAGGTCCATCATTCTTTCCTTCAAATAATTTTAACAAAGTGCGTAAACCACATTTTCGTTATTATCGCTTGCATTAAACACGCCTAAATGTAAATCTACGTATATCTTAGGAAATTTTGAATAAAAAACTCTAATATTTTTAGGTAGGCTTAGATATACATCTACTTCAAGACGATGTTAAAACATTATAGGTTATAATACAAAAATGTTTTCGGAAAATTTACAAAAAAAATATTTAAAAATACAAATTTAAGAAACAAATCATAAAAATTTGCGAGTTATATTTGGATTAAGCCTAAATTTCGAATTCTGGAAGAAGGAATCAATTAATTTTATTTAAAAAAAGAGATATTAATAAATATACATAAAATTCAATTAACATTGAGGAGCTAAAATTTTGAGAGCTAATTTTTTAAAAACTACTCTTGCGATTTTCACAAAACATGGCAATTTGGCATAAATTGAGACGTAGAATCGAAATATGCAATACAATTTCCATGTCATTTCAGAAAAAGTCCGATTTTGTGTCGAAATACCTATATTAGAACAATGCTATATATAATTCTAGTACATATCCTAAGTCGCGCTTTCAAGATATGAAAAACGCAATTGCAATTTAAGTTTCGTCATTCGGCCCAGTAAAACGGGAGATATAAAACTGCCGCATTTTGTTTTTCGCAGTGTATGTGTGTATATGTTACGGTGAAACACCGAAATCTGGAGAATGTCGACTTTCACCGGTGAATGTCAACATTCACATAGTCGCTTGGTGTATGTCCGAAATATTTTCCAAATATTCTTATTTCTGACTTACACCAGTGAATGTCGACATTTACCATGTACTAATGGTGAATGTTGAATATATGAGAATATTATATTTTCTTCTAAATTATGTGATTCAATCTGATTCATTGCAACAACTTAAACTATTATGAGACTCTGAATTGCACAAGAAGCCCTCGCTTTTAACAACTGCATTTATGGGAAACAGCCAGTCGCCTCTCTTTTCGACCTACACCAGAGTATATCTGTGATTGTTGACATACACCGATGAGGGTCCGAATGTACAAGAATGTAATGCAATATTCGATCTTTCACCGACGTATTTGGCGAATGTTGACATTCTCCGGTGAAAGTCAACATTCTCCAATTTCGGTCTTTCACGGTAACATATACACATACATACGCGTATACGTACGTATACTCATATACATCTTTGAATCCGGTCCGGGTAATAGCAAAGGATCATTTTTGCTTGTAACAGCGCGTGACTGGGATTATTTCAGTTTACAAGGTAAGCGTTCTTTTTTCCCACGGGGCGCTGCTCAGCAATTAAGAATCTGAACTCTAATCATCAACATAAAAATATAAATTACTGCTTCGCAGGTTAAGAAGACCATCTTAAGCAAATAGAATTCGTTGGAAACAATTGCAGTTATGTAAGACACAAAACAATGAACCAAATAAAACTTGGGGATCATCAGGACTTGGGCGCATTAATGATGGCGTAATTACATAAAAATAGAAGGTGAATGAATTAATTCGACGAAGGCACGAATGTTGAATTCCGTGTAAGTTATCATCATTCAATGAAACTGTTTACCTTTTCGTTAACTTCCAATAAATGCAAGAAGCCCTGTGTGGCCATTGTTCCACCAGATAGTTTAAACAAAGAAAAGTGGTATGTTTATCATATCAATTAATTTTATTATGCACTGGCTATCTTCTTCACTCAGCTTCCTGAAGTTTTAAATTGTATTTCAAATAAAATGTTATTAAATAATATACCCGGGTGAAAATGCTTAGTCATAAATCTTTAAAGGAAGTGTACTATTCCATCCATTTCCATGACACGAAAAAGTGGAAGAACTAAGAAATGCAGCATAAGATTTTGCTGTCAGATAAAAATAACACGAGTTAGGTTCTGAAGAGACATAAACTTACAGTAACAGGGCAACAGACGTTAAAGAATTTCTTTAAAGTTTTGGAGATGCAAAATTAAACCCATTTCAGATTTAACTGAGCAAAATATTAAACTGCGAGTGCCTTTTACTCTTTGAGATAAAACGTTTTAATGACATATTTATAGGAAAAAAGCGTGCCGGCACTTCACAACTTTGTTCACTGTGGCAAAAATCCTATTACAGGCATTGGACGCTTGTACAGCTTACCAATTTTCCCAGCGTCTTGCCTGTTATCTGTTCTGGGCAATTAATCATACAAAGCGTCAAGAGCAGCAGCTCTGGTGATTTATGTTTGGTCGAAGTGTTCCTAGAATTTTAAATCGTGTCTTCGCTTGAAGAGTTACGAGTTAAATAAGTCGTTCTATATTTTTAAAATTTGTTTCTAGCTAAAACCCTCGCATCGGTGTTTAACAACAATTGGCTTTTGAGCAATATTTTTTAACCATCACGAACAGGAGTATGTATTTTTGGCAGAAGATAAACTATGTATATAAATTTCAAACACAACTATGTAATTTCCTGAGAATGGTTTCATGTTTCTCTTTTCAGAGATCGGTGGAACTGTTAAAAGATAACCAAGCCCCGATAAATGAAATTGTAAATAAAGTCCGAATTCATCAGGTATTTGGAATGCTGCCAAACTGTTGTTGTAGTTAAAAGGAATAGAGATGTTTAAAAGAAATATGAAGTTTGGAATGAAATCGGACGCTACGCATTACAAGGTTTATGAATTTGTATGACCACAAGAAAAATATAATTTTAATTCACAAATACAATTAGGAAGACTTGAGAGAGGCATTTCGAAATCTCCAAAAAATTTATTATTAAATGAAAAAAAATAAAGAATGTATTTTATATTCCGACGTATAACGCGCCAGTATAATTCCAAACTGCATTTATTAATTTTCATATACATTCGCCGCATAACGCGTACCCTTTCCTTTGCGAAGAAACCTGAAAGATACATGTGCAATGCATTTATCTTTTGAAGTCCTTCATCTGAAGATTTTGCCCCAGGCCTTCGAACGATGGTATACTGAAGTGACAGAGAGATGAGGGGAACAATATGTATATGGGAGAAATAACTCTGCAAAGAGGGTGTGCTGTGTTTATTGTAGGTGTGTACAAGAATGTTATCATAGAGTTTTAAGAAAAAGGGAACAGTATTTGAGGTAAGAATGCACTTCCGACCAAAATAAATTCTCGGAAGCAGCAGTTAGATGTTTTATCTTTTTGTAGGTATTTAAAGCAGTGATTTTGAGGTGTATATCGAAAGCAAGGGAAGGAAAAGGAGACCAAATGGGTCATGCAAGTCTAGAAATAGTCTGTGAGTGAACAATAAAAGTATTGAATGAAATTAAACTCTATAAAAATTATAAAAATCTGAAAGGTTTCACATTTTAAATTACGTCAAAAGGGCCTTTTTTTACATTTTGTGTGTTACCTTTATTTATTAAATATTATGTTCTTCGCACTTCAAAAATTCGTTAAAGTATTACAAAATATGAAATCGGTAATAAAACAAATTCCAAATTTCAAATTTGGGCTTCCAGATGCCCATATTCGGGTGGAAACCTTCAAAATTCAAAATTGGATGTCTCTAGATACTGTTGTTTTATCACAATGCGACAAACATACATACATTTATACAGATTCTTCATTATTTAATTTCTTTAAACATAATACAGGGCGATAATATTTGGTGGGAACAATTTGAAAATTGAAACAATGCTTTTAGTGAATCAACGCGTAATGCCAAAACGAAATTAATAATAATCTTTCTGGGCAAATTGCGCCTTTGGACTAATAATTCAAAATTCATTAAACAAATGTAGTCTATATTTAAAAAATGAAATGATTCTAGATTTAAAAATTAATTAAAAACATCTGATGTGTACGCCACTTGACTTTCTTGTAATTAATATTAAATTATACGCATTTTTTCCTGGCGTTCATTTATATTAATTTCCTTGCATTTCATCAGAGATATATTTCTAATTCAATTAATTCAGTTCTCTCTGCGCTACAAGGCAAAAATACATAAAAACTCATTAAAAATTGAAAGACATAAAATAACATAAAACAGCTAATAAGTTAAAAAATATTTTTACAATTAAAATTATTTTCTACTCAAAAATAAGCCTTTCGACCAGCGGGCAAGAAGGTAGATTTTTCGGTGCACAAAACTAAAAATTTACTTTTGCTCTCACTCGGCAAAAAGACACTGAAAGCATAGAAACTGACTTAATTTGTTGCGGACGCTATGCTGAATTAATATATGGGATAATTTAATAACCTAAATGATAATTCTAGAATGGATTAAGCACAATTTAATTCGGAATAATAAAAGAAGGGGTAACTTTGTTGTTGGGAAGCTTAGTTTCTCTAAATTGGCAACAAATCCACTATAAGGGATTTCTCCCGCCTTTTTTCGTATGCCTTCGGGGTGTAATGGTCAGCGCACTCGACGCGTAACCGAGAGGTGCGTGGTTCAATTCCCGGCGAAGGCATTGCTCACTTTTCATGTCTCCTGCTTCGAAACAACCTAATGTCTCTACACCACTATTCTGCTTACTTTCAAATGTAAACAAATATGGCTGCTATGGTAAAAAATCAGGTTTAGCCGCAGTTAAACAACTTTTAAATTGTTGGTAATTATACAACTATAACATGCAGATTAGCTAAAGGTATCGAAACCTTAACCAGAAGAACATAATTCAGTCATTTTTAAAGCAAAAAGTGCGCAATTTAGAAACATATAAGAATAAAGAAACTGAGCTCACTGAGACGAGTAACACAGTGGATATATATACATATATATATATAT
>KK122540.1:284676-319913 GCA_000611955.2 Stegodyphus mimosarum
AAAACTAGAAAAACTAGTAAAAAGGAGACTAGTAAAATAGAGAAACTAGTAAACTTTTGCATAAATATATATATATATATACAAAATTCTGTTTAAGTCTCAAATATATCATTATCTGATAACTTAGAAAAATTTAATATTGTTTTCATTTCTCTATACAATTATTGACTTTGTTTAATGCATAATATGTATGCTACTTTCCTGCCGAATTTTGTGTCAATCAAAGCAGTATTTCTTGACTTTTTTGCATTTTACATCTTCCTGCTTAACTTTTAAAAGTGAGTGTATATATATATATATACAGGATGCAATTCGCTGCAGAGGTAGATGGAAGTATGCAAATATGTTAGGTAACAACCAATCGCGCTTTCATGTCAAGAAATATGCAAAAAAAGGCAGTCTTATAAGAAGCCAGCTTTATGAAGGGTTGCAGAAGTTGACTGTAAGTGCTGATAGAAGGTGTTTAAAACTTTCGTACAATTTGTTTTCAAGACATACGTAATGACTTCCAGAAGAAGAATGAAAGATTCTGAGCGCTGGCGTGCTATGGAGCGCATTGAAGCAGGACAGTCGATCACAGATGTTGCTCTTTTCTTCGACGTTCATCATTCTGTAATTTCTCGTTTATTGAAACAATTCCAAACCACACATACAGTTGTCCGAAGGTCCGTAGCCGGTCGCCTAAGGGTTACAACCCCAGCGGAAGATCGATATATTGCTATTGTAGTCAAGCGGAATGGCAGAAGGACCACCACACGTGTGACATCTATGCTTACAGCGTCCATTGGTTAGGCAATATCTGCAGCTACTGTATGCCAAAGACTACATATGAGTGGACTGTACGCCCGGGTACCTCGAGTTTGTGTTCCTCTATATGTCCAATCAAGAGGGGCACGATGACAGTGGTCCCGGGAACATGTCGATTGGAATGTGTCTGACTGGAGCAATGTATTGTTTACTGATGACTCAAGATTTGCTATGGAGCCAGATGACAAGCGTATAAGGATATGGCGTGAACAAGGAACACGCAATCAATCCCAAAACATCACCGAACATCACGCATTCCGAGGCAGAAGCATTATGGTGTGGGCAGGGATTGCATTAGGATACCGCACCGACCTGCACATCTTTAAAGGGGGTTCTTTGATGGCTGTCCGGTAGCGAGGTGAAGTCCTAGAACCCATTGTGAGATTGTACGCTGCAGCAGTTGGCTCTACTTTTGTTTTAATGGACGATAACGCACGTCCCCATAGAGTTGACATTGTCGATGACTACGTGGAGAGTGAAGGGATTGTTCATATGGCGTGGCCAGCATATTCACCCGTCCTTAATCCCATTGAAAATCTTTGGGATGCTTTCGGCCGTGCTGTATCTTTACGTTTCCCACCTCCAGCCACTCTTATTGAGCTGAAAACTGCTCTACAAGAAGAATGGCTATTGCTTTATTCCGCGGTGGTTGACCACCTATTTGAAAGCATGTAAACTTTGTATACAGTGGTGTTGTGATGGAGTAGGTGTACAACAAGGTGTGAACTTTGTATACAGATTAGGGGAGATCACATACACTATTAATGTCCTTTTTTTCATTTTATGCTGTTTATTTTCACTTTATACATAATTCTGTTTAAGTCTCCGTTATGTCATTATCTGATAACTTACCAAAACTTAATATAGTTTTCATTTTTGTATATAATTATTGATTTTGTTCTATGCATAAATATATATCCTACTTTCCTGCCGAATCGTGTGCCAATCAAAGCAATATTTGTTGATGTTTTGCATTTTACATCTTCGTGCTTAACTTTTGGGAGTGAGTGTATATATATATATATTGATGCAAAAGTTTCCTTTATGGTTTCAGTTTATGCTTTAATCAGGAAGAGAGTTCACTATTTCAGTAGAGTGTCAAGGATGTTTTCTTCAGTTAAATGAAAACAAACTTCTTAAAGTATAAAATTACTTTTATTTATTTAATTTCTTACAGGATATTTAAAAGAAACAAAGCAATACATACTTTGGACAGAATGACAAATTTAATGCTTTTAAATACTGTAGAGGGTTTGTCCGGGAAGTAGTAGGACTGATTTGTTCCCGCCAAAACGTGGAGAAGGATGGGAATGCTACTGGGCTGGTTGAGTTGTGGGGGTTCTTAGCTACCAGTGCACCAGTTGCCAGTTGTCTCGAAACCTTCACGTAGTGTAAATCGAGTTTAAGATGAATCCCTTTCAAGGTGCCTTGAAGGTGCCATTTCCACAATGAATCGCTCGTTAGAGCAGCGTTAAGTGGTAAGTTTTGTGTCAAACTGGAAAAAAACTGGTAGTGAGACCCATGATATGATCAAGACTGCTTTTGGGAGTGATCCAATGGGTTGATCAAGTGTTTTTGAGTGGCACAAATGGTTTCGGGAGGGGAAAGAACAAGTTGAAGATGAGCAGTGGTCAGGACGCTTTTCAACGGCAAAAAGTGAAGAAACTTACTGAAAGTGCGAAATCTTTTGAACTCTGATTGTCTCAGACTCCCCTGTGAAACGAGTCGCCCGCGTTCGTCCAGAGATCGCTGGATCGTGGAGGCTCCATCACAACAACGCGCCGAGCCCCACCGTCTTCGCTGCCATGGACTTCTTGACCAAACATGGCATCACACAGCTTTCCCAGCCACCTTATAAACTAGAAATCGATCCTTCAGAATTATCTTCTTCTTCCGACTGAAAAGGGTCATGAAAGGATGGCACCACGGATCAGTCTAGGCCATTCAAGA
Source organism: Stegodyphus mimosarum (assembly GCA_000611955.2). NCBI lineage: Eukaryota > Metazoa > Arthropoda > Arachnida > Araneae > Eresidae > Stegodyphus > Stegodyphus mimosarum. The sequence continues at coordinate 287,434 of KK122540.1, forward strand.
GGCCGTAATGAAGAAGCTGAAGAGCATTCCAGTTCCTGCGTTTCGTTGCGAACCTTCAGTGATTGGCAAAGTCCCTGATAACGCCGTTTTAATGCATAAGGGACATATTTTGAACACTATGAAATCGATGTGTTAAAATTATGAATATTTTTTTTAAATCAGTACTTCTATTTTCCGTATACCCTGTAAACCCACAATAACAATAAAAAATTAAAATCCATGTAATGTTAAAATTAGGAAATTATAAAGAAAAGAAATTTAACTCTTTTGTATTTTGTATTAATAATTTTGCTTTAAAAATAATTTCTACTCACTGTTTTAAAACTAATTTTTACTTTCAATGTACCTTACTAATGATAAAGCGTTTCGTGTTGATATATAGTTCATTGCTAAAACAATTATGCATTTGGTAAAATGCTGCAAAGTACGTAATCTGAAAGGATAATATAAGGTATTTTAAAGAAGATATCTTTTTCCTTTGAATTTTAATAAACTGGACCTCCAGGGGTTATTGAACCTAAAATTTCCTTTTCACAGCTCTATCAATTGAACCATCTGAAATTGACGAGCACTTTTGGATAATGTCTGCAAGACTGATAATACAGCAACAAGACTATCATTAGTTCGACTACGAATAAGTAATCCGATCGTGATCGCATGCATTTACACAAGCTGAACTCCTTACGAAACAGTTCTCATAAAAATATCTTGTACAGGTTACCATACCAGAAATATTGATAATAGGACAATTTTATTAATAATTTTTGGTTTCATTTTACAAGAATAATTTGATTCGCTGTAATGACTCCATTCATTGCCTACTTTTGTATCTCCAGCCGGGGAGGGTTGGACGGATTTAATTTTAAGGTCCTCTCGAATGTCCTCAATGTCTGTGGAATTAATTATTGAACAAGAGGAGTCATTGAGGAACCATAAATGCATTTCGCTTAATTTGAATGAAATGTGTGTGGAATACGATGAAGAAATTAGATATTCATGTGGTATATAAAGAGTCGAAAGATACGTTAAAGGTTTAAGGGGTAAAATGAAAAATTTAAGGAAGGAAGTAATAAATATTGTAGAGAAAGATGAGCTTGATGACTTTGTTATTGAATTGGGAAATATATTAGTTAATAGAGCCAATAAGTTCCAGAGACTTAAGAGGAAAGATAAAAATATTATTCTGCGCTGGACACCGGAAATGCACCAGAAAATTAAAACGACGGATTCGAGCATTTAGAAAACAGTATCAGATTAAAAATATTGATGAAAATGATGTTCGTATAGAAAGGAAGACCCTATACAAAAAAGAACTATCTGCGTATAAGAAAATGATAGGGATAGTAAAACGCCAAAATAGGATTCTTTTGTTGAAAGTACAAAATATTATGGAGGATTTCTTCGTGCGGTTAGTGGTAAAAACGCGCTTCGGAAATGATTTTGAGAGAAAACGGTAGTGAATTCTTGTAAGACCAAGCTATGCAACAGTGATGAGACATGGACAGTGTACGCTGCTTTAAACAGTTATTATAGGTGAAATACGTTGCAGTCTTCAAAATATTAAACATTAAATGCGGATTGTTTGGTAGATATTATAACGTGGACGTTTGGAAGGGGATATGCATCCTGGCGCTATTAAATCTCAAAAGGTGGTATGTCCTATGCAGTGTATATTGCAATAAGTGCCAATGATGCTATTTGACCTTAACCTTACATTACATTTAAATTATGCAGATAATAAAAGAGTACAGAATACGATACATTACACTGCATAAGGATACAGTACTATATACAATACATTGATTAGTATGCAGTTTACAGTTTGACCTGTGCAACTTACATTACATTTAAATTATGCAGATGGTGAAACAGTACAGAATACGATAAATTACGTTACATGAGGTTACAATGCTATATACAATACATTGATTAGTGGGCAGTTTACAGTTTGACCTGTGCAGCTTACATTACAATTAAATTACGCAAATAAGGAAACAGTACAGTAAAGAACAAATTACAATGCTTGAGTATACCGTACGTTATACGATACATTAATATCAGTGAGTACAGATTTAACACGCATTGTCCGAGATTACATGGACTTTAGCATAGTTGAAGAAATGACATGAGTATACATACAAGGAAGAGCAATATCGAGGTATCTTACTTTTTTTCCCCCTTTTTTGGTGTATTTTTTTAATATTAATTTATATATTTTTTCTCTTTTTTTTGTCTCATTTTTCGACACATTTTCTTTTCCCCTCTCACATACGTTTTCCCTCTCTCTCTTTTTGTTTGTTTTAAAGGAGGAAAGGAACTAAAAGGGTGGTGGATGAGGATTCTCCACCATCAGAATTTGGCGATTGGGTCTCCTAATCTCCAGTCGCCCTTTAAAATGGGAAGTATATAAGATATTTCTCACGTCTTCTTCGCATGCCTTCATGATGTAGTGGTCAGCACGCTCGGTGAGTAATCGAGAGATCCGTGGTTGGACTCCCGTCGAAGGCCTTGCCCATTTTTCATGTCTCCTGCTTGGAAATAACCTAATGACTCTACAACATTATCATCACTAAGTGTAACAATATACTGTGCTGTATATCCAAATGAACACCTGTATGATTGCATGTACCTTGTTTAATCCTCAATAAGTGCCCGATACGGAAAGGTAGTACAAGGGGGCAATATCATTTTTGCTTATATCAATCGTATGGTGTCCCCTATACTTGTTCCTGTCCTATCTTGCATATAATACATGTTTTACTGTCTTTAATATTAACAGTATACATCCTGTATTAAGAAACGTAGTGGAATATCAGAGACTAAATGTTTGCGTAGGAGAATCGGATATATTTACTGAGGGTTCGGGTTATGACAATGGAGTTGGTGCAGCTTATGTGGTTTACTTGTTTGGTACAAAAATAGACTATGGCACAATTAGTCTTGAACCTTACTCAGACATATATACGGACTCATTATCTGGTTTGGAAAGAGTAGCAGATGCTTGTAACACTAATATATTGATCTCATATATAAAAGATCTCCGTATTGTAAAAGTTGAGAAAATAATACATGAAGTGAAAATGAACTGGATGAAAGCTTATACTGGTGTTATAGGCAATAAGAGGGCTGAAATGATGGCCGAAGAAGCTGCTACAAGTAATGCTGGGGATGCTTTCGATATTCAGCCATCAAAACGGATTGTTATTGGTCAAATCAAGAATTTCTATTATGATTGCTGGAAAGGGAAATGGAACATTTTTGGGAAAAGGAAAGCTTATTTGCTAGAAGTTTCTAAATATATGATATGTGATTTTAATTACAATCAAATAATTACTGGACACAGGCGCTCCCCAGCGTACCTGAAAAGATTTAATTCGCAAAATAATAGTCGTTGCAATTTTTGTAGTGCTGAAGACAATGCAAGACATTTCGTCTCATTATTGGAACATGTTAGGGAAAAACAAGGTAACATAAACGAATTATATCGTCGCAGGAAAGAGTTTAGACTTGTATAAAGGATTTGAGGAACTTTATAAATAGCTATAGAACAATATTAGGAATTTTGATTATATATTTTTAACTGTTTTTTTATTTCAATCTGTGCTGTGTGTGTTGCTTTAACCGTGAGACTGATTATTGTCATCCAGGAGGGTTGAAGCACACTGATATATTACATTCCATTACTGGCTAGCACTCAAAATTAATTAAGTTTCGCTTCCAAAATTATCGATTTCAGAAATGTTGCTAATGTTGTAAAGCCTTTTTAGAAGCATGTTACAATTTTAAAGGAAAAAAATAATTTCGTAACATTTTACTTGATTTTTACACACATAAAAATATTTTATCTAATGAAAAAAGAAGCCTTTCAGAAACCTTTTTTGAAGAATATAGATCAATAAAAATAATACACGGAATTATCTAACTGCAGAATTTCGCCTGAGTTTGAAGATTGTATTGCTTTCACCGGTCTTCGCGTTTTCCCATTGTTAAAAATTCAGGGTATGGCTTCCCACTAATTGAAACGACACGTATCCCAAACCTGTAGACTTAAATTTGTTTTGGATGCTAGTTTCCTTTATCGCTTTCAAGAGAAGCCTTAGCAATAGCTTTCACTTATTTTTAATTTGTAAGCGCTGCACAAAGAGTGTTGTTGTTGTTACTCATGCCCACTTTCTGACAAAGTCAGCCCAAGCCCACGAAATTTCTCGTGTCAAGGAGCGCAAGTTTACGCCTGTCCTTGCGCAACAGCCTTGAGCACCTAACAGGTGACAGTGCGATTCCGCTCAGTTCCACCCCCTCCCCTCAATTTTGATGGAGAGCACCCCGGGGGGCCGGGTTTGAGGGTCTCCCATCCTTCTCTTCTTCCACCAAACCACATAAGAGGACTTTCGGCTCACCGAAAGTTTAAAGTGCCGCCATGCCGCACCGACACTATACATTTACAAACATCCATGCCTCCTCCGGGATGCGTAATTGCATGCGACAGGCGACGGAGGACGTGGGCACCATGCCTCTACCATTGAGGTTAACTGGTATAGCGCCACGTCCACCTATGTCTAGAGTTTGGCCAGAGCGTGGAGTCACACAAACGCCTCGCACCGAGCGCCCAAACCCAGCGCCGAATTCATCCGGAGGACAGTCCCACGGACCAAAGCATCCTCCGGGAATTCGCTCTCACCCAACTGCCCGGGTCCACTATTAATTGATACAAAAACAGAAAAAAAATGGTTTTACAGGGCCAAAGAAAGGGCATTGAGATACATTGTGTGATTCATGTTACAACTGCATTGACATTATTTGCTTAAAGTATTACTACACTTGACAATGCATGCTTAACGTTTAAAACACTATTACGTTTAGAACACTGTTATTGCAATACACACATACATTTTACATCTGCTTATATACATTACGTTACTCATTACAAATTCTTAAAGGAATATCATTAATTTCTAAAATGCTCTTCCTTTTACATCTACTTGTTTGCTTTACATTTAAAACACTTTCACGTTTAGAACTCTATTATTGCAATACACATTTAATTTTACGTCTGCTTTTGTACATTATGTTTAATACATTGCTTCTGTTAATCACTGCATTAATTATTACGTTTCAATCTAATTGCATCAGTACACCCTTACATTTACTGCTGCATATATACATTACATTACCCATTACAACTCTTAAGAACACTATTATTAATCTTTAGAAACGCTCTTGCTTTTACATCTATTTGTTTGAATTACAATTAGAACACTTTTACGTTTAAGACACCATTATTGCAATACACACTTACAATTAGATGCGTAATGGCAAGCCGCACATTGAGTTGATCAATGTTAACGAATTTCGCTTACTGCGCATGCTCAATAGTGTACCACTGGCGAGGAGAAAATACTGGCGAATAAAAATAAATAACCCTACACAAGTCTGTTTGTCATGTAGGCCTTAGCGATTCTTTACCATTGCAATACTATGGACATTTTTTTTGTGCTTATTGCACTTGCTTCTTTTTCGTTTCATTTTGGTTTATTTTGTTCATAAACATTACATTTAGTATCAGTTATTTGTAATAATTTCTTTGGCTTTAATTCGGTAATTTAAACTAGATATATTCCTTAAGTTGTTAATGTATTTATGAATGAAACGCACGGTAAATAATCGGTTGCTTTTATTCCTTAGGAGTACAATCGATAAACATTCAGCTCAAGTACAATCAATAAACAATATCATGTAATGTTTCCTGTTTTGTAATCCTTTTTAAACGAAAATTCGGGGAGTTTACAATCGATATTTACACTCTAAGTAATGAAGCAACGTACAACCTAACAAGTTTAAAATTCCAAACTGTTTACTTCCAGACAACAGATTATCAACCATATACCATATTTATCTTCTTTTAAAATTACGTCAAAGTAGCAATTGCGCCAAATTCTCTTCTGGTCATGCGCAGTGTGAGTAATTCGTTTAACATTGTTCAACTGAATGTGCGGTTTGCCATTAGGCCTCCGGAATTCGAGCCCGAGCCATTCGGCACGGCAGTCAGCGACGCTAACCACTATACCGGTTATGCGGCACACAAAGAATTAAGAAGCATATTTGAAAATTCGATTAGAGTGGTTTTCAGAAACAGCGCTCAAGAAAATATCTGTTTATGAGGAAAAATACAGGAAAATAAATAAATAAATATATAAAACGAAACTTTACTTGAGAGCAAAATATTTTAATATTATAAGACTTTTTCTGACAAAACTGCTTGAGTAACAAATCAGATCTCAATTGAAAGTTCAAAATTCAACAGCGTGGCAGAGTAGCTCAACAGAAACACAACCGAACTCATCCGTTACTCAACCCTTATATATTACTGTAGGCTAAGGTAATTATCCGCGAACTTTTAAGTAATAATTTATTGACATCAAGAATTATCGGCATGATTTAATGGTTAATTTCGAGAACAATTAGAAAACGCTCATAACATCTGTAAGCTCTTGCAATAGGTGAAACCCCCGGCCTCCCGGGCCGAAACAAGTTCAGCCATCAGGTCATAACATGGGTTACATCAAACAATAACAGAGAACAGCGACCCATCCATGTTACGTCAAATTATGTAATCCAATCAAAATGCCTATCGCTTATCTATTCTGATTAATTCTCATCATAATTTTTTCAGCTACTTGTTTTAAATTTTCGATTATTTTCAAAATCCCCATTTATATCAAACGGATGTCTTTGAACCATGTCTCTAGTAAAACTACAAGATTCGAGGAAGTGGCAGTTATTACCTTTTACTTTACAAAACTGACAGTTTTCATTTTCTTGAAGACCAAATCCCTTAAAATATGCTGGAAATCGTGCGTGACCAGTAATAATTTGTGTCATATCTATATAAATAGTTCAAATGGACAATTTGCCCAGAAAGACTATTAATTTCGTTTTGTCATTTTGCGTTGATTCACTGCAAGCATTGTTTCGCTTTTCAAATTGTTGCCACCAAATATTATCGTCCTGTATTATATTTAAAGAAATTAAATAATGAAGAATCTGCGTAAACGTATGTATGTTTCATGCATTGCGATAAAACAGCGGTACCTAAAGCCATCCAATTTTGAATATTGAACTTTTTCACCCGAATATGGGCATCTGGAAGACGAAATTTGGAATTTGTTTTATTATCGATTTCATATTTAAGACCTCAACGAATTTTTGATTAACAAACTCAAGGACTTCGAAGCGAGCAATGAAAACAGAAAAAACATTTTTGTCTCTAGCGCGCGAGACTGTGTATCGGAAATTCTAAAGATACGCTCATTTTAAAATTATTTTGCGATATTGCTCTTGAACTGAATTTTATGGTTAAGTGCGAAGAACATGATATTTAATAAATAAAGATAACACAGAAGATGTTAAAAAAACTCCCGTTTGGACGTAATTTAAAATCTGAAACCTTTCAGATTATTATTTTTCTTTTTTTTAAATATCTTTTACCTTTTATCAATTTTCAAAAATCTGATATAACCAACATTTTTTTCAGACGATTCCCAATTTTCTTTCCATTCCATAAATATCTGCTTTTTCATAATATTTAACAATTTCTTTTCGAATACAACACTTCAATATCTTCCTTTCCTAGGCCTTAAACAGCGTCCTTTGTCAGCGTGTCCTCCCTTTCATTACCAATATATCCAACATGGGTCTTGATGCAGTGTAAATTTATGTTATGTATTTATACCAGAAGTTTGAAATCATTTTTAATTTGGTTTATTAATAAATTATCAGTGTGCATATTAGAAATTGCGCATAAAGCAGACAAAGCATCAGAATGAATATATATTTTATGTCTGTAAGTCAATTTTTCTTTAATCCATTTTAATGCATAAAAAATGCTCTAATCTTGTACAGACATTAGGTTTATTTCGAAGCAGGAGTCATGAAAAATGTGCAACGCCTTCGCCGGGAATCGAACCGCGGACCTCTGAAATACCGGCTCAGTGTGCTGACCATTACACCACGAAGGCACGCTAAGAATGTAGGAGATATACCTTGTAATCTCAGCTTGAAAAACTGAATTCAATGGATTTAATGTATATTTTGTACTCCATCTCTGTTCCATACATAAATCACACATGAACAGACAACTCCATTGTTCATTTCCGATCCGTCTGTCTCATCAAACATTTATAAGGTAATTTTTTCCTCCTTTTCTCGTGCCTTCATGTTGTAATTGGAAACATACTCGACGCTTATTCTACAGGTCCAGGGTTCGTGTCCCGACGAGGGCACTGCGTGTTTCTCACGCCTCCTGCTACAAAAAAAGCTAATACATCTACAGTGGCGCTCGAACTACTAGGTGGTGTATCATAATTGGTCACCACCTGGATTTGGAGATTGAGTCCTCTAATCCCCAGTCGTCGTTTAAAATGGGGGTATATTCGAGAATCGACAAAGCATTCGAGAGGTCCATCGTTGTATAACAGGTCCAGGGGTCGAGAGATCTCGGGCTGGAGACCGGGGAGGTCATTGAACATTTTTCACGTCTCCTGCTTCATAGCTATACGTCTACTAAGTGGAAATGCTAGCGAATTTCACTAACTAGCATACTCATGCAGTGTCGTCAGAAGGTGATATTGGAGATCCAACGGTGCTGCCGAAAACATTGCGGACAAAAACATGAAGGCGAAAACACTATCATACAAAACACCGCAGAAGAAAAGAAAACAAAGAGAAAACATCGCGGCTCTAAAACACAGTGGCATAAAACATCATCGTCGAAAATAAAGCGGCTCAAAAACGTCGCAGTTTTAAAACATCCTCGTAGAAAATGGCTTCGTGAAACATAAAAGCATCTGCAAATCATCGCATGACGTTAACATTGTAAAAATATGTTTTCAGGCTGTAGAAGTCGTAAATGTATATTTACATAATGATTTATAAGCACTAGGAAGGAATGAGGAGTATTTTCATCTATAAATTTTATATTTTTGAAAAAACTAAAAATGTTTAAAAGCAAGAAGGAAACTTAAGCATTTAAAAGCTAAAATGAATAGAAAATTTAACAGTACGCATAACGGTAAAAGAATTTTAAACTTATGTAGTTAAATATTAAAGGTGATTATTAAATTAATCTTTTTTATAAGGCTGTTTTTCATAAAAATCTAGTTTAAATATATTAGAAAAGGGAAAGTAAGTAATTGTCTGAGGTTACATGTATTAAAATTGTTTAATTAATTATCAAACAGTAAAATAATTTTATTTCACTTTGTTTCTCTGATATTTTTAAGACTATATATTTCATGAAAATCTCCAACACAAATTTATAAAAGAGATTAAGTAGAGAATGATTTTTATTAGTTAAATCTATAAGTTTAAAATACTATTAACTGTTATGGGTAGCATTAGTTTTCAACTCGTTGCCAGTTTTTAATGCTTAAATTTCGTTATTGCTTTTTTAGCAAAAATTTATTAGTTAATTAAAAAAATATGAAATATGTAGGTAAAAATATTCCTTCTAGTGCTCACAAATCATTATGCGAATATACAAATTTTAAGGCCTGGAAAGCACATGTCTGCTATGCTTCCGTCATGTGATAATTTGTATGCGCCTTTTTTACCACGATATTTTCTATGGCAATGTTTTTGAACCGCTTTAGTTTCGACGATGATGTTTTAGAACTGCAATGCTTTCTATTCTCCTACGATGTTTTGGACGCCGATGCTCTCGCCTTGCCTTGTTTTCTCGGAGACGTTTTTGTGCGCCGTGTTTTTGCCTCGTTATTTTCGCTTGTAACCGATCCAAATACCACAGCAACAAGCTCACCCTCTTGTTTTTAAGGAACATTTCTACAAAACATCAATAAAACTTATCGTTTCAAATTTTGATTTCAGATTTTTAATATTCTTATTAGGATTCGAAAGATGTGAATTACAGTAAAAGGGCTCAGATTCGAATTTTCGAATTTTGAAATATCGAAGTCATTTTAAAACCAACGTTTGAACATTTCAAGACTGGAGATTTATGAAAATCTTTCCCTCGCATATCTATGCGAAGTGTACAATGTACTGGTATTGTTTGTAGAATTTCTACTTGTATAATCAAGAAAAAATTGCACTTTCTTAATAAAAAATCTGATGTATACACCACATGACTTCCTTGTACGGAATATTAAATTATACACATTTTGCATATCATTTAAATTTATTGGATTGAATTAAATTCACTTCGTCGATACTGCATAAACCACAATAGAATAAATGCACTCTTTAAAATTCACTATATTTGTTTACCATAGAGACACTCTGGAGGTAGGTTCCCTTAACAGCGTTGCATTCATTTTGTAAATCAGAATGCACAAAAATTATGTATATCATTTGGAGAATGGTCTAATCGTTGCCACATGTTCTATTCAAATACTATAATAAATCTAAAACGATGTATAAAAGAAAGTGACAAACAAGCAAAGAAACAAAAGAAAAACAAACAGTTTTTCACAGATGATTCAGTATTTCTCATTCAACTAATTCCGTTCTCAATTCGCAAAAGACAAAAATACATAAAAACTCAAAATATTAATTAATTAAAAATTCCGAAGCAAATCTTAAACAACTATTTCCGCGAATGAATTCCAGAATGGATTAAGCATGATTTAATTCGCAATAATAACAGAAGGCGTTATCTTTGTTGTTGCGAAGCTTAGATTCTTTAGATTGGCAACAAATCCACTATACTCCTAAGTTTCAAATGTAGTATATATTTCAAGTATGGCTACCATATGAAAAATGATTAGGCTTAGTTGTACTTAAACACCTTTTAAATTGTTCGTAAGTCTACAAATCTTGCATGCAGACTTACTAAAGCATAAAAACCTTAAGCGGGAGATAAGAACAACATAATTCAATAATTTTTAAAGCAAAAAATTCACAATTCACCAACATTTAACAATAGAAATCTGATATCACTCAGCCCAGTAACAGAGTATATATATATATATAACCGCCGATTGTATAAGTAGAATATGGATATCTACATGTTATAGCAGTTCTATATGGAAAAATTCAGCGTTCAGAGGCTACTCGTTTTTGAGTTATGGGAGATACATAGATATGTTACCGTTAAAGTACATAATGCAGTTATTTCATAGAATACCTAGTTATTCCATGAAATAACTGATCGTGTCCGTTAAAGTGTGTAATATGTTAATAATTTGACACTTTAACTAGTTATTCTATGAAATAACTAGGTATTCTATAAATTAACTAATGAGAGACAGTTAAAGTGTAAAATAAACAATTTATCTAAAAGGAAATAACTAGATATTCTATAAATAAACTAATGATAGACAATTAAAATGGAAAAGAAGCAATTTATCTAATTTATGCAGCGTATAAATGGTATTTATGGAAACGCACAATAAAATCATTTGTTACAACAAGGATTACTAAAATGACACTTGGAATTACAAAGAACACTATTTCTAAAACAAAAACATTTTTTGTTGACACACTGGGTTTTACACGAACATTCCATATTGTTAAACGAAACGTAAATGTACCTTATACTAAAAGCGAGATATATGATATAGATTATTTTACACTTTAACGGGCTGCAGATCGTTATTCTATGAAATAACTAGTTAAACCATGATAATGTGTGAAGACAGTTTCACACTTTAACGGACACGATCAGTTATTTTATGGAATAACTAGGTATTCTATAAAATAATGGTTTTCATACTTTAACGGTAACATACGTACGCACAGACGCCCCGGAAAAAAATATCTTCAGAATCCATTTTAAATCACTTTTATAATTTTTTGGGGGATAAATGAGTCCTTTATTCTGTCCTTACGTTTAGATATCACGCAAAAACATCATTAAATTGCATTCGAAAGCAGTCAAAATGGATATTTTCGTTGAAATATTATACCCGAAATTTTTTGGGATTACAATACTTCCTTTTTACTTCGTACAAGGAAGTAAAAATTGCATTTTCCCACTGGTATTAAAAAATTGTTTTTCTCTATTTATAGAAATTTCAGCGTAGTGGTTAGGAGGGATTTATGCATATTTAAAAACTAGAATTTTATTCAATACATGAATTTATTTTATTTTATTTTATTTTATTTTATTTATATGTGTAAAGAATTGAGAGTTGCTCTGAAGTGCATTTTATTAAATTTCAGATAAACGACTGAATTATAGTATCATTTCAAAAATGCCTTCCTGCAGGAAGTACAAGTTCTTTCTGTATCCGGGAGAGTGGGGGAGAGGCATGGCGGAAAGAGGGGTCTAGTAAAGGGTCGTGCTTGAGGGCTGAAACTGACAGACACAAAGAGGGAGAAGGCTATAATTCCGATCACGGGTAGGCGATGAGTCAGAAAGCCGATAATTTCCTCAGCTCTTGTTGTAGAATTTGATTATGTCGCTCGGAAGACAGTGGGGTCTTCCTTCCAATGAATAGTTGCCCATTTCCTAGAGATGACGTCGATATCGAACATCCGAGGGAGGGGGCTGTAACTGAATGCATTAAATAGGGATGCAGTAAATAATTGAGGGGATTTAAAAGGTCAGTTGACTGAAATGAAATAAAAAAACGAAAGTAAGAATTTTTATGAATGGTGAAATAATTTTATTAACAAATGAAAACGAAGATTTTTAATAATCTAGGTAATAAAAAATGAACTTACATGCATAATCTCTAATTTAAGACGCGTTTTAGTTTCATCTTGCTTTGTTAATAATTAAGTTCCAAAATTATAAAGGAATTTTGAGGTTAGCATTGTAGACTTTAAATGATTTATGTTAAATGTGCTTACTGCACGTAGAACAATACAGGGATCAGAAGTAAAATTATACACATAAGAAACTTAAATGTTATTCTGAATTCAGTTTCTGTTAAAATATTTACAAGTCTGTTAATTTTAGAGATTAATGCGTAATATGCATTAATGAATAAAGCTTGGAATATCTGTGGGTTCCCACGTAAATTAACAAGCTAATCAGAGTGATTTTCACTATTATTATTACTATTAACTCCACTAACAGACAACTACTCTGCTCATAATAACGAGTTCGGTAACAATGAGCGATAAGAAACAATAGTCCGTTTAAAATAGTATCCAAGTAGCATTGCTCTGCGCTGGAATGGCAAAGCAACGGTGTTCATTACATTTAAAATACATAGATATGGATACATATACATAAAGAGGAAAGAATTATACGTGGCGACTACAATTTTCGAAATACCGACAGTAATATTACAGCATGATAACAATAATAACTACAACAATAGTAATATTAAATTACTCGTGTCATAAATTTGCAGCAATACAGTATTTTGAGAATGCTAGGAAGAACAATCATGGAAACTGATGTTATATAACAGTTGCTATGACATACATATTTCAGTGATTACTTATTTATTACTTTTATCTTTAACAAGTCTCGAAGAAGGTCAAAATTTTCAAAATGTATACACATTAAATCGATTTTATTATGTTTTACTCTTTAGATTCATGTGAGTACGGCGTTTACTCAAACGAATATGCAAAACTATTAGAGAGAAAGCTTCTAAGGAAATATAAATTAAGGAGGTAATTATTATCAGTTTGATTTGTTTAACTGTTGACAAGTAATATATTAAACATAACAAAATCTATTTCGCTGTCCGTACTCTGAGTGCCTTATTATTGGAACTCATTTAACTTCACTCTTTCGCAACGAAGGCGCCCGAAACGCCCGTGCATTCACATATCGGCAGATCAAATGAATGCTTGCGTCTCTTTTGCATCATCACGGTAATGTATGGCTCATTGGTTTCGAGTGTTGTTAAATGACATACCAATCATTCTTCTGAAGCGAATAAAGTAGCTGTTTTATTTGAATGCACCTTCTCTCTTCTTTGTACAGCGTCAAACTGTAGCTATTAATGCTCGGAATTGCAATCCTGTCCTGGGGGAACTACACAAATCGGTGAAATAGCACAAATATCTCCAAGAGAGAACTAACGTAGTTACTTATGCCACTTAGGTAGGTTACTGTTAACGCTGTAACGCTGTTAACGCTGTTCTACTTGGCATGGGGGAAGGAAATCCATTCCAACAAAAATTCGTACATACGGGCGTTTCAGATGTTTAACAGGAGCAGATTTTTGCCTCGACCGATGAGAAAGAATTAAAGAAGCTTAAACGTAGTAAGTCGTTGATATCTGTTTGATAGTGGAACTTGGTAAGGGAAACCATGCTACTAGTCTTCGCAGTTATCGCGATACAAATTCTATTACAGAAGTGCAGAGTTACTTTAATGCAACAGATTTTTTCTCGTGAGGGTCCCTAAAAAACCATATGCCCCTGAGGTTATGTGGAATAATCAGGAACTCAAATAAAGTATTGATGACGAAGATGAGACATTACCCAGGAAGGACAGTAAAAGGTGTCTTCCAGACCCGCTTGCAGTTACACACTGATGTAAAAAAACGGACATTGGCTTGGTGTAATTAAAGTATCTGACGTGGACATCACATGAATTCCTTGTTACATGCATATTAAATTACACACATTTTCCCTGCACTTCATTTAAACTTATTTCCTCGAATTTCAGTACAGATACATTTCTCATTCAATCGATTCAGTTTACATTTCATGGCAAGGCAAAAAATACATAAAAACGCAAAACATCTTCATTAAAAATTGTACAATACACAAAAACATTAAACACCAAATACAATTAAAAAACAGTTATTTCAACAATAATACTGCAATTAAATTTAAAGTTTGTACCCGAAATCAAGCAATTCAGCCGAAGGGCAGGAAGACCAAATTATTGGTGCACAAACTTTCCGTTCCACTGGGCAAAAAGACACTGAAATTGATGCACCAACTGACTTAATTCACTATTTTAATGTAATCGCTATCAAATGTAAACAAATAGCGCCCTCGTTAGGCCTGGTGCTACTTGAACTTTTAAATTGTTGATAATTCTACGACTATTGCATAACAATATACTCCAGCAATCCCATACACAAAATTTCAATGCTCTACGACTATTCGTTTTTGAGTTATGCGAGATACATATACATAAATTAAAAAGCTAATCAGAGTCCCTTTTTCACTAATATTATTATAATTACTATTAACCACACTGACAGACAATTACTTTTCTCATAATAACCAGTTCGATAACAATTAGCGAAAAGAAGCAGTAATCCGCTTAAAATAGCATTGCTCTGAGTTGGAATGGCAAAGCAACGGTGTTCAGCAAACATTTAAAATACATACATATGCATACATATACATAAAGAGAAAAGATTTACACGTGGAGACTACAATTTTCATAATACTTACAGTAATTAATGTTACAGGACAGGACAGGAACAAGTACAGGGGGCACCATATCATCGCTATGAGCAAAAATGGTATTGCCCCGGTGTACTACCTTTCCGTATTTATTGAGAATTAAATGTGATATGCAATAATACAGATGTTATACATTTCGATATACAGAGTTGCATATTGTTACAGTTGGTGATGGTAATGTTTATAGGTAGGTGAGTTACAATAAAGTTTGTAATAATAAATAGATACAATATCATGAGTTGGAGGTAAGGCACAGATATGAATGAAGATTGAAGGCAATTTGGTGGAGATGACAATGGCACTCTGAAATAATTGCAGAATTAGAGGATTATAAGATTAAGGGTGGCACATATTGAGTCCTTGTTTGTGGAGGTAGTCGATGATGTTCTTTATTTGACTAAACGTTTTTCGGTGCTTGATTAGAAATCGCCTGAATTCCAGACCTGGGTTGCTTGGATGACGGATATGGTGAACAGACGTCATTGGACAGTTGAAGATGTAGTGCTCTGGGTCTCCGATGCTTCCGCATATACATCTGTCAGAGGAGGCTTTGTTTCTGTTGTAGAAGTAGAGTGGAAATGGGCCGTGGCCCGAGATATACTGGGAAAGGAAGTAGGATGAAAAAGTGATGCTTTCATCTACTTTAGGGAGGAATTCATATGTTCGTCTTCCTTGTTCTCCGTGGTCCCATTGATGTTGCCATTGTGCGGTTGCAAGTTGTTTCAGCTTACATTTCAATGCTGACTTTGGCCACGGGATAGAGATTGGAGTGCCTATTTGGTGAATAGCTGCGTCTTTTGCTAAGAAGTCAGCGCGTTCATTTCCTGCACAAGCGCTGTGACCTCTAGTCCATGATATTATAAATTTGTTGTTGCTGCTGAGTATTAAATTCTGAATTAGATATGCAATTGGTGAGTTTGGGAACTGTTGTTTGATAGCACAGATAGATGACTGGCTATCAGTAATCACATGAATGGTGTCCGTATGTGTTGGTAGAAGTAGCTTGATAGCATTCAGAATAGCTGTAAGCTCAGCTTGAAATACGCTGTTTTCGTGTCTGAGGACACCTTGCCATTCAATGTAGGTACTTGTTCCGGAATTTATAGTGACTCCGCAGCCCACTTTGTCCTCTACCTTCGATCCATCAGTATATGCTGTGAATTTACTAGATGGTGGAGGGTTGTTGAGGTTGCAGTGCAGGTTATGAAGAAAGTTACTCGTGTGTCTAATGTATTTCCGTGGTGTATCCTCGTAGTCTTGTGGATTGAAGATGATATTATCGTAGCTTGCAGATTTTTTCAGCTGAAGAATTTTGGAGGATAGTGCTTCAATTTCGGCTTGAAGTGGCAAAGGAGTCACACCTGCCAGAACTTGTAGGGCGTTGGTAGAGGTTGTTTTAAATGCACGGGTGATGTTAATTAAGAATGGACGCTGGATGGCATTGAGAGTGCGAACTTTCCTGGCCGTCATTGGCAGAATTAATGTTACAGCATGACAACAATAATATTAATAACTACAACAATAGTAATATTAAATTATTACAGATGTCACGATACACACGGTATTTACAGATGTCACGGAAAAAAATCTCATCTGAATCCAATTTTAAATCCATTTTACAACACGTTTTGAAAACAAAAAAGACCTTTATTCTATCTGTACGTTATAGATGTCACGCAAAAACAAATCACTCAAACGGATTCGAGAGCGACCAAAATGGATATTTCCGTTGAAATATGATACCCGAAATTTTTCGAAGTTGCAGTACTTTCTTTACTTCGTATAAGAGAGTAAAAAGAAAATATGCTTGCAATTCGCGGGGAAAATAAGCTTACAATTGCTGGGTAATAAATAGCTTATTTACAGTAGATGTATTCATTGAAATTTTCTCTCATTTTTCGCTACTTCCATACATCATTTAAAAAAGTTTTAAATATGTCAGTCGACTCTGACTAACCCTGCATATATTACAGGGTGATAAATGCCGAACAACAAGCAGGAGGTTCTTTAAAAATTGAAAATTCATAATCTGTAACCCTAAAGTGAATGTACACTAACTGCTTTTATGGTTGCGGAAAGAATAAATATGGATAATTTGTTCACAAGCTACCCGCTAGCCAAACGCTTTTTGATTTTTGAAGAAACTGTAATTGAAGTTTGAGAATGCAGATATTCATGAAAAATTTATTGAAGAATAGAAAAGATTCCTTCGTTCTTATAGTTTCGATTAAAAAAATGTTACGCTAGTGTAAAAGGTTTCTAAAAATCAAACTGTATGTTTCTTCTGTCATCAAAATGTCTGTTTGCACATAGCTGACAAGATAGACGAAATATCTGAACTAAAACTTTAAATGATTTGATTGTATATTGAGATAAAAGGTAGAATAGATACTTTCAATGAAATATCTTACCCCTGTAGAGGCATTAGATTATTTCGAAGCAGGAGTCATGAAAAATGAGCAATGCCTTCGCCGGAACTCTAACCTCGGACCTCTCGAATACGCACCGAGTGTGCTGAACATTACACCACGAAGGCATGTTAAGAAGGCGAAAGAAGTATCTTATATACTCCTCTTTTTTAAAGGGCGACTGGGGCTTAGGGGAACGGATCGCCAAATCCTGGTGTTGGGGAATCATCATCCACCGCCATTTTTATTTCTGGTCGCCACTGTAGAGACATTAAGTTATTTCGAAGCAGGAGTCATGAAAAATGAGCAATGCCCTGGCCTTGTCTCGAACCTCAGACCTCTCGAATACGCGCCGAGTGTGCTGACCAATTACATGCTAAGAAGGCATGCTAAGAAGGTGGGAGAGATACCTTCTAACCTTTATTCTGACCATTGTGAATTAAGGTAGAAATCAGCCAAAGACGAGCGCAGATTTCAAATAAAACTTCTCTACCTAATTATGTATTTAGAATCAATTGCAAGCTAAAGGTTTTGCGCCTATCAACGCCGACTGCTGTACTAAGTGAGTGAGTGACGGAGTACGTGTACACCATCCCTCTAGCATATTGGTTAATTGGTATAGCACCACGTCCACCCTTATCTAAAGCAACCTTGGATGTTAATGAAGGGGGCTGCACAGGCATCTCACACCCAGAGCCTAGTGCGTAATCCTGCCAGCCCGCCACCCCAAGCAGCCACTAGGAGTTTATATAAACATACATAAGTAGGATACATGGCCATACAGAGACCTCAGTCTTACACACTTGAGGTTACAATAATTACTTGAGGTTGTTACAAAGAGAATTCAAGACATTTACATCTTGTTAAGCAATAACATAAACTTGAATGGTTAAAAGTTAACAGTAATACTTGATACATCACCAATACATAGTGGGTAGTTATATATGACAAATACATAACTAATACATATTAAATATCTTAGGTTTACATCATTAACCCGGTGCCTGCTTTGGATTCGATATTTACCTAGGAATTCAGGAGTTGATATAAAATTATTTCAAGACTTTGAATCTTATTGTATGGAATCATCACTCAATGCATTACTATAGTACATAATATGAGCATACATAAGTGTATATAAAACATTCTCATTACTTTCAGGACATTATTAAACTAGTACATAAATTTAATGAACAGTTTTACTACTGTCGTTCCGATGAGTCCGGGTTCGATTCTCAGAAAAGGCATGGATGTTTGTAAATGTAGTGTGTCTGTACTGCACGAGGTACTCTAAATATGCGGCGAGCCCAAATTCTTCTTCCAATGGTTGCGGTAGGGGAAGAAGATCGTGGGATCCTCGGACCCATCTTCTCCGTGATGCTCTGCATCAGAATTGGGGTGGAACTGAGCAAAGTCGTACTGTCATCTGTATGTTGCTCAAGGCTGTCAACGACAGACGCAATCTTACACTCTTTGCAACAATGAATTTCTTGGGGCTGTTCTGATGCTACTGTCAGACAAGTGCGATACGTCACAGCACACACACATATGCATTAGCGTTTTTTAATTCCATACTGAGCTTGTGGTAATACTTTACGGCGTTGTGAAGAACGCGGCGGGAACAGGTAGTCTTACTAAGCGGTCTTCTCTGCAGTTCGATAACATTTGAACGTTTTCTGGCACTTTTTTCTCTTGAGCTAGATATTTCTTTTAAATCTACAAATAAAGAAAATCATAAATTCCAAAGCTGTTCGACATTTTTACTTCAACAAATGAAAGAGATGAATAGATGGCGAACGGAATAAAATTTGGTAAAGCTGTTGAGCAGCTTACCCTTGAAGCTAAAGGTTAAAATCTTTTCCATATGCAAGGGACATTCAAATTGTATTTCCAGAAAACGTCTTAGAAAACCAATAAAGGTAATTTCATTTAATTTCAGTTACCTCTCATTGCTACCTTAATTATTTAATTGTTAACAAAATAACATTTGTTAACAATTTTTACGAGCAGAAATATGAAATTCATTATAAATCTTAAAATTATACGAATGCATGTACAGGGTTTGTTCGGAAAGTAGTAGGAATGAATTAAATAAAAAGTATTCACAATTTTGACACATCGACTTAATAGTTTTCAAAACACGCCCCTTCTGCATCAACGCAGCGTTTCCAGCGACACTGGCAATCACTACAGGGTCCCTAGAATGCAGAAACTGGAATGCTTTTCAGTTCCCTCTTTACGGTCTCTTCAGTGGCATGGAGCGAACCTTGGTGCCTTCCTATCATGACCCTTTCCAGTCGAGAGAATTGGACAAAATCTGAAGTAGCGACATCTGGATTTACATGTACTTGAAAGACTCAGAAAACGAGTCGCCTGCATCCGTCCAGCAATCGCTGGATCATGGAGGCTCCATCATGACAATGCGCCGAGCCACACTGTCAGGAACTTCCTGACGAAACATGGCACGCACAGCTCCCCAGCCACCCTGCAGTCCAGATATCGCTCCTTCAGACTTCTTCCTTTTCCTCGGCTCAGGCAGAGTCGAGGGATCTGTTATGGGCTCCCGCGTTTTATCGCAATCCCGAGGTAATTTGTTGCCGATTTTCGAATCTGTGTACTTTCGAACAGTCCATTGCAGATATCATAATTTGAACAGTCCTACATTAGCAACTTGAGATCGGGTGAGAGTTCATAGCAAGGTAGAACACATTACAGAGTCCGAAGAGATCAACACCTGATGCTGCAGAACCTTGAAGTCGAAGATAAGTGCGCAAGCTGAAGTTATGATAATGTAAACAGCGTGCAGCAATTATAAGCAGTAATATCAGAAATTCCAATATGCCAAAACGTTTCAATTACATAATCAGAATGTAAGTAATTATCTGAGAAATATATAAAAAACAAGAGAATAGCAAAAAGAATAGGAGCATGGGAGGGTATATTGATTATCAATTGTGTAACAGTAGTGAGATCATAGTAAATAAATAATAGCAAGGGTAAGTGACGGATTCCTCTTCCTCCGACTGAAAATAATCATGAAAGAATGGCACCACACTCGGCTCGGTCCAGGCCGTATAAGAAGCCGTAACGAAGAAGCTGAAGAGCATTCCCAGTTTCCGAGAACCAGAAAGCCTTCAGTGACTGAAAAAGTCATATTTTGAAACTTATTAAGTCGACATGTCAAAATTGTGAATATTTTCTTAAAATTCCGTCTTACTACTTTCCAGACAAACCTTATATTTGTGTATAAAATATATTTACTACTTAATGGTTTGCACACTTAGTCTTTAAACTGCATTAAAATCCCCTCTCCTGATGGATCTACATACGCATCCATTGGGGACCTAATATATCACTGTCGAGCCCACACCTTCTAAGGAGTAAATAAAATTTACTCAGAGATGCCTTGCATAATGAATGCTTCGTATTTCCGGGTTTGGCATAGCACGAGAAGCAGTGGCAATAACAATGAGGTGAAAAGAATGACAGATAATAAAGGAATGATGCCCATGATTCGTTTATTGGAAATATTGTTACGAATTTTGGACGTATGTAAATAATTTTTGTGAAAATATACCTGAAATTGTAATATTTTTTTGTCTAATGTAACATAAAATGCTTGAAGTAGACGGTGCTCTGCCGGAAAAATAAGTCCATTTAACACTGAGTAAATTGCTATCTCGCTAAATTGAAGAGACATCGCCAAACTGGCGATGGCTTTGGTGACTAATTTTTGTCTCCAAAATAGTCGTCAAATGTCGCCAAAATTGCCAAAGAAATCGTCAAATCGCCACTAGGCGACATTTTCGCCCGGTTCCTGTAATGTGCATTGTTTTTGAACAACTGTTACTGATCCCTATATGTAACTAATAGTTTCCAGCCTTGATATACCTTCCAGTAATTTAGAGAAGTGGTGGGTATTAGGGTTTTCTCGGTGGCCGTGGGGGAAACTTATATAAGAAGTAGGATGAGCATCAATTTCTCAGCTGTTTAATTCAGTGTGAGTTAGGATTATTGAGAGACCTCCGTAGAAGTTTCTTCTTTTTAGATGCGCTTTGCATTGCGCTGTGCTTAACGTTTGTAGCAGTCTGAAGTCTAACGACTGATTGTGCTCTATGATACTGAGAACAGCCGTACGAATATTTCTGTTGAAAGTTCTAGAACCGTAAAACGTTCTTCTTGGTAAAATTAATTTTATCAAGCTATCATCGGCTATGTGTGCATTCAATATATAATGAACGTCTAAGCAAGTAACAATATCAACGCCTGAGCGAATGGTTTTCATTCTACAGAGTTCTATTTTGATTTTATCTTAATTTGTTTTGCTTGAATTTAATGGTTAAATAACTGAGAAAGCTGTAACTCTGATTCGGTACCCTGGCTGTCTTAGATCATAACAATAAATTGGCTGGTTAACTTAATTTAGGACAGCATTTCGCCTAGGCTACGGAGAAGAATGCCTTCATCCAGGTTATTTGACAGAAGAAAAGTAAAAAGCATTCAAATGACACAATGAAGAAAACTATATGCGGCCATTTCATCGGGAATCGAACCCATCTTGAGCTATAAGTGTTCTTATAATCTGAAACGGAAAATAATTTAAGATAAAAGGCTACAGACAATTGTGCTACTACAGATCAGAGGCTTGCCATAATAAATAATTTTCACTCACTCACTCACTCACTCACTGACCCACTCATTCACTCACACACACACACACGCGCACGCGCACGCACGCACACACAAGAAAGAGTTTTCACAAATGATTCAGTAATTCTTTTTCAATTAATTCAGTTCTCACTTCCGACAAGACAAAAATACATTAAAAACTCAAAATATCTATACTAGAAATTACAAAGTAAATCTTAAATGCTTACTTCCTGGAATAAATTCCTGAATGGATTAAGCATGATTTAATTCGCAGTAACAAAAGAAGGCGTTATCTTTGTTGATGAGAAGCTTAGTTTCTCTAGATTAGCAGCTAATCTACTATTCTGCTAAGTTTCAAATGTAAACAAATATGGCCTCCATGCGAAAAATGATTAGGCTTAGCTGCATTTAAACAAGTTTTAAATTGTTGATAATTCTACAAATCTTACGTACAGATTTACGAAAGGCATAAAAACCTTAACCGGAAGATAAGAACAACATAATTCAATAATTTTTAAAGCAAAAAATGCAAAGTTTACCAACATATAAGAATAAAGAAACTGAGCTCACTGAGCTGAGTAACAGAGTGGATATATGTATACATACATACATATACATTGGTGAGGCCGATTGCAACCAAAAGAGGAGGTGCACATCTTCATGTTATAGCAGTCGTATGAACAAAATTTCAACGTTCTGAGGCGAATCATGTTTAAATTATGTGAGATACATACATACATGCTTGCGTACGCACAGACGCCAAGAAAACCTCTTTTCAGAATCCATTTCAAATCAGTTTTATAACTTTTTTTGGGGAAAAAAAAGAGTCCTTTATTCTGTCCTTACGTTTAGGTATCACGGAAAAGCATCGTTAAATTGCATTCTACAGCGGTCAAAATGGATATTTTCGTTGAAATACGATACCGGAAATTTTCCGTGATTACAATACCTCCCTCTTACTTCGTACAAAGAAGTTTAGAAAAAAAAAGATACAGGATTAATTTTTTTAAACTTTATTTGCTTCAAACGGAAGAATTTGATATGTGTTTAAAAATTTATACTAAAAGGTGCGAAAAAGAAGAATGAATAATTAAAAACAAATGTAAAAAACATAAAGAATGGGAAAACAAAAGCACTTCCAATCTATTCGAATTATGTCGATACCTATTTGAATCTGTTTTTAAACGAGATTAGCTGAGTGAAAAGCGATGTGCCCCTCGAAAATGTAACTTTTATTGAATTCAGCAGACTTCCACGACGTGAAAAGTAAACTACATTTCATTAATTATGTAAGATTTCAACCCACCCGTGGCGCACCGTAATCAGAGTTAAAGAAAAAGAAAGAGAAGGGAAAAAACTTCTCTCGCTGCGCACGTGCATTACCGTAATGAACGTGACGTATGGCCTCCATTATTCACGTCAGCGCTTCAGAGGGCGCTCGCATCGTCTTCTGCAAGTCAGGAAAGAGGAACTGCCGAACTTTGCTTTTAGGGACGACAGAGAATTGAGAGGCGTTATCACACTTTTCGATGGGGCACGTGGTCGTTTATCTTAATGCAAGGCAGTGAAGAATTTCTCACCTTTGTAAAACGAGGGTGAATTGTAATTGGTACGAAGAAGCACCTTTCTGCTTATCCTAACGAAAAACTTTCTGTCACGAAAGCAAACATTATTTCCTTGTAAACTCGGCTTGCAAAAAAAAAAAAAAAAAAAAAAAAATACAGTTAGAAATTTGTCATTAAATTTTAATTTTCAAGTGAGTAACTAAAAGTTTACATAGTACGTAACATAAATACAGTTTTCCATGATAATTACGACAAATCTGATGCGATAAATTAATCCTGTACCTGTATTGCCAAACTAATAATTTTTGCAAGCAAAATCATAAGAATTTTTCCACTTTTCATCTTGATTCCGCTTGAAGTCATGAAATTAAAATGGCCTTTGCTTTTTTAAAATACTAAAATTATATGCAGGGATATTATATTCAGCTTTCTTATAATGTTCCTTAGAAATTATTCTTTCCTGAAATATTTTATTTAATTTCTAAATAGTAAATACTGCACCTTTGTCATTTTTTAGTCTCTATATGTTCTCGTCTCTGAGAAAAAAATAATGCTGCGGGGGTACGGGTTAGTAATATATTAAATCCACAAGTCCAATAATAAGTTAATAAAATTTATTTTTATCAAAAGAAATATTTCAGAACTCTGGAATTTTCCACCGAAATATCCGTACAAGTGTCCACAGTATAATCAGTAGTTACAATTCAAACTACTAACCGTGTTAAACACAGTGCAGTGCAAAGGTCATCTAAAGAAAGCTAATCCGATTTCACTCTGAACTCGCAATAATAACAACAGCAGCTAACTAAACAACTGAGAGCAGATGCTCTCCCTTTGGCCTTAAATATTTTTCAACCGGCCGCGAGATATTATTAGTACTTTCTGTTTCTCGAAATTAATTACTGGAAAGCATTAAGAGGATGGAATTACGATTACAGTGGACAATTACATTTATTCAGTTTCAATACATATTGCTGTGATACAAGGACAGGACCCAAATGTCGCTATATGATCGCCAAATTTGGCGACTTTTGGCGATTTCTTGCAAAATTTGGCAACGAAATAAATCGCCAGAAACGGTGTCAGCCTGGCGATGTCTCGCTAAATTGCCAAGCTATTCATTTGCTCAATTTTAAATGGACTTGCCCCTGTGTTCTTACTTTTCCGCCATAGTTTGTCTTTAGATTTTTCGTGTTACAAAAGAAATACAATAATTTTACTTATAATTCTACTAAAATTACCTATTTAAGTACAAAATTCGTAACAATAGAAAAAATAAATCTGGAAGGGCTCAGATTTTAACCGGTGCCCGAAAAATAACTAAACTACTCATGTTTATTTAGACCTCTCTTAGAAAAATTTTAATGATTCTTACGTTTTCCTTTCAGAAATAAAATTAATTCCTTAATATTATTGATTTTTATGAAAATATTTATGAATTGTTTAAATATGAGTCTTAATATACTAATTAATTAAATCTGCCTCTCTCAGCTTGTAGATTAAAATTTCATGCCTTTCAGGTCCCCATCTGGCATGCTTCCTAACAAAATATAAAACTCGACTTTTAATTAAGAAATATCCATTCTCATTTCCCCACTTTCATGCCCAAAGGCGAGCAAACATAAGCTTTAAACAGTTTAACAGGATCTCCCCCTCACTCGCTTCCGAGTTCGATATTGTTCCAGAATGAAACTAACAAATCTCTAAACACACCCCTCAGTTCTAATTCATTCGAAGACGGCGTGGCAACCCCGAAGCAATCTTCACTTTGACTATTCGCAAACCTAATTATTTCTTGATTTCCCGGACAGGTCCGAGACAGCACGTGACGATAAGCAGTCCATGGCTCGATCGTTTCGTCATCCGGGTAATTGTAAAAGGCTGCTGTTTGGGAGAAACTTAATGTTGTTTATGTGCTGGGTGGAATTGGGATAAGCTGGCCAACCAATTGGACTCAATGGAATTTTATGGGGCGCGCAGTTTAGTTGCAGGATATTTACGGACACTTTGTATTGTGTTGGAAAGTAGAATTTACCCAGTGAATGTAGATTTATATTGTTAACTGCATTACTAAACAACAAGTAGTTATACAGTGCTAGTGTAAACTTAACAATTATTTGAAAATTTTTGTTTATAAACGTCTGGTGTGAACAAATTAATACACCTTATTTTACCGACAATTGGTAAGATAGTCGTCGATGTTGCTTTGTATATAATACAACAGAGATGTTTATAGTAGGAGTAATATAATGGAATATATAACTAACTTGGTAGGACATGGTCGAATGGTAGAACTTGGTAGAATGAATTAAGATTATAAAAGTTATAATTGCCACATTCTTCAGTAATAAAAACATAAATATTGAAAATATTTGACACAAGCCTCGAAATTATAGCTTAATGTTTTAAAGCTATACTATAGAGAAGCGTATGTAAGATGTAACGTATTTTAATATGTAGAGAGTGTTCGCACATTTTTCAGACGATTTTCATTGTAATTACAGAAATACTTTACATAAAATTTTTATATTTTAAATATTCTGTTTGATAACCCTTATTCTTTACTATCTTTACACACCGTAGTTCAAAACAATAAAGTCTTTTTCTTTTATAGTTCTGGAAGAGGTATTTTATTCCACAGATCTCCAAGAGCTTTCCAAAGCCTAAGGATGTTCAAGGTCAACTTTTGCACAAGTTTAGATAGCGATATTCTTCACTATCTTTATGCATCGTAATTTTTAAGACAATAAAACCTTTTATAATTCTGGAAGAGGTATTTTATCCGACAGCTTTCCAAAACCTAAGGATGTTCTAGGTCGACGTTTGGACAAGTTTTGGATAGTGATATTCTTCGCTATCTTTATACACCGTAAATTTCAAGACAATAAAGCCTTCTATAGTTTTGGAAGAGGTATTTTATTACACAGCTCTCCAACAGTTTTCCAAAGCCTAAGGATGTTCTAGGTAGACGTTTGGACAAGTTTGGATAGTGATGCTCTTCACTATATTTACACACCATAAATTTCAAGGCAATAAAGCCTTTTAGAGTTCTGGAGGGGGTGTTTTTATCCCACAGCTCTCCAACAACTTTCCAAAGCCTAAGGATGTTCTAGGTCGACGTTTGGACAAGTTTGGATAGTGATGTTCCTCACTATCTTTACACACCGTAATTTTCAAGACAATAAAGCCTTTTAGAGTTCTGGAAGAGGTGTTTTATACCACGGCTTTCCAAAGCCTAAGGATGTTCTATGTCGACGTTTGGACAAGTTTGGATAGTGATATTCTTCACTATCTTTATACACCGTAATTTTCAAGACAATAAAGCCTTTTATAGTTCTGGAAGAGGTGTTTTATACCACGGCTTTCCAAAGCCTAAGGATGTTCTAGGTCCGTTTGGACAAGTTTGGATAGTGATATTCTTTGCTATCTTTATACACCGTAAATTTTAAGACAATAAAGCCTTTTAGAGTTCTGGAGGGGGTGTTTTTATCCCACAGCTCTCCAACAACTTTCCAAAGCCTAAGGATGTTCTAGGTCGACGTTTGGACAAGTTTGGGAAGTGATATTCTTCACTATCCTTACACACAGTAATTTTAAAGACAATAAAGCCTTTTATAATTCTGGAAGAGGTATTTTATCTCACAGCTCTCCAATAGCTTTCCAAAGCCTAAGCATGTTCTAGTTCGATGTTTGGACAAGTTTGGATAGTGATGTTCTTCACTATCTTTACACACCGTAATTTTCAAGACAATAAAGCCTTTTCTAGTTCTGGAAGGGGTGTTTTATCCCACAGCTCTCGAACAGCTTTACGAAGCCTAAGGATATTCTAGGTCGACGTTTGGTCAACCCGCTTTAGATTAGTGATACATGAGGAAGATTTAGTAAGGATATGAATGAAGGGTATAGCCTTAATACCCAGTTCTTGTTCCGTTTTTTTCCCCCAGGAAATTAACAGTAGATTTTGACGTGTCGCTGCTTGCTTTGTCTTGATGCAGTAGTATTGATTGATCACACTGTTCGTAAAGAGAAGGTATTTCATATTTGAAAATTGGATATGAAGTATGTTTTTGACAATATGTGGAGTTGATCTTAACATTTTTATCTTTATTTTTAATTTGCGGTTATATGAAAAACAAGCAACAATCATAAGTCCCTTGAAAAGCTTTCATCAGATTCCTTGAGCCCTGTTTTAAGATTTTTTCTCCTCTTTGATGATAATAGATGGATTTATTTTTATTGCAGTTATTTAAGTATACCCAAGATTCATCTACTGTGACAAAATTTTCCCATTTTTGTCCTGATAAATGTTTCTCACAAAGAATTTTGCATTCGGCATTCAGCGATGTGTCATAGAGAAAGACGATGCATATTTTGATTTTCGCCTTTTTAAGATTCAAATAGCATTAATCACTTTGTTGACAATTGACAATGAGCATTTTGATGATTTTGCAACTGTTCTTTCGTAGAGCTATTAGGTTATTTAGAAGCAGAAGACATGAAAAATGAGCACTGCACTCGCCGGGAATCGAACCACCGACCTCTCGGGTACGCGTACAGCGTGCTGACCACTACACCACGAAGGCATGCGAAGAGGGCGGGAGAAATACCTTATACTTTGAGTTGACGGATTTTATTTTAGCATTAAAGATCTAAGGTTTATCCTAATTTTATAACAGTTATTTTAACTTTATGCACCTTTCCTATCTCTTCTAGCTTCAGTCTACAATTCCTTACCAGAATGTATTTTCAGAAACGCGTTTAATGCAAATGAGTAAGAGTAGTATTTAAGTCGATGTTTCACTGACTTTGTTAGAGAGCCAGAGTTTCTGACTAGCGCGCGTTTGCTTTGGTCTACGTCTCTCTCCAAGCTATTACTACGCTCGGCCGTACTCAGGCCCTTGATTGGCTTCGCCCACTTAATTGAGATTTAGGGGTCAACTACTTAGAATCCTGATAGCTTCGGCTATATCGTTTTTAGTTAAACATTAATTAAGCTTTAATTTTTATTAATTTTAGTTCAAGCCCAAGTACGCTCTCAAATAGGAGCCGACTGTGCCCATCCTTATTTTGAGAAATAAAGGGTAATTAACCCTTTCTTGAGGCTTACGTCTCGGTTCACACACTCAAGCGATTATTCGCTTATCGGTGTAAGTGGTACCCTACATTTAACGGTTAAATAAAAGGGTGGAATCCTACAAAGATCTTACATTTCTAACTTTCGAAACATTCCTTTTTATTCCTTGGATATGCATTCCGAACAATTTTCCCACTTGAAGCTAAATTTTGACGACATTTTCCCTCTGTTGTTGATAACATTATTTATTGTAGCTTTAGGTGTCGAAAAATCATGGCTTTCACAATTTGTTTTAATAATTAGATACGAATAATTGTTTTCGTAAAGAACATAAACATAGCCTTTCATCCATTGCTTCTTTGAAAGCGACATTTTGCATGAAAACATTTCAAGTAGCAGATGATAATTTATACTATCAAAAATACAGACAAAATTCCACGCAGAAGGTTTTTTTTTTAAACAGCAAAGCAAAATCGTCTAAAAATGTGCCACCTCTGTTCGGACATTTGTAATTTGTTAAGATTAGGAATAGTTGCTAATA
The DNA here is from genome assembly GCA_000611955.2 of Stegodyphus mimosarum. Classification (NCBI taxonomy): domain Eukaryota; kingdom Metazoa; phylum Arthropoda; class Arachnida; order Araneae; family Eresidae; genus Stegodyphus; species Stegodyphus mimosarum. The sequence continues at coordinate 317,020 of KK122540.1, forward strand.
TAACAGAATTAGGATTAGATTATTTAGATTAAGGCAGCGGTTCTCAAACTGTGGCTACTCCTAGGGGGTCGTGATAACCCTAAGGGGGGGGGCTGCGAGTATGTCGAAAATAAAAGATTATCTGAAAAGAATTATTAATTTATTGAAAGGAAGAGAAACAAAATATGTTCTGACATAATAAAAAATAAAATACACATTTACACCAATGTAATATATTTATAAATGTATCAGTACTTCACAATGTATTTAATAATTAATTTATCAATACTAAATTAAGAATAAGTTTAATAATTACTAGTGACTTTCATGCGCTTGTCTTGCAAAGCAAAGTTTTTCAAAGGAATTATTAATATTCGAAATTAATGCTCTAAGTTCTTTTTCTATGTTTAGGTGAGATTTATATTTTGCCTTCAAAACAGCCACCAGAGAAAATCTGTTTTCACGACAGTAGGATGTCTGAAATGGTAATAGTATACGAAATGCTTCTGTTTTCAGTGTTGAAAATGCATCATCCACCCCTGACCAAAATTCAAAGAGCTATTTATTACTAAATTGCCTTTTGATTTCATCACTTGATGGGAAACCTAAGAAGATTTCTTCTTCGGCAATTGACAGCCTTTTCTTTCTTCTTCGTTAAATTCAATACTGGTAAACCCAGAATTTAAGCATTATTGAGAATATTTCCTTGATTTAATTTTCGGAACTACGCTCTTCTGTGCACTTGTTGTTGCTTTATCGTCTAACGTTCGCTTACGACTTAAAAATTTAAGTAGTAAGTATTCAGTTTAAATCTACTGCAGTAAATATTTAATATCATGGATTGGCAATTAACTTGCAAATTACAAAATGCACAGTCAAGATAGATGCGGTAGCGATAGAAGGATCTAGCCTACCGAGGTTGAGTAGAATAGAATGAGGAACAGTATTTATACAGTTTTTGGGCAGACATTTGATAGGTTGCGCAGACATCCACGAGAATACTGGATGTGAACGATATAAGATAAAGAGCAATCGAGACTAGAACAATTTTTCTAATGACATTTGTACCTTTAGAGATAGGGGATTAAAGAAATATATATTTAATTTAATTACAATTATTTTGCAATCTGTTCCAATTTAAAAACTAGAAAGGAAAAGTAACGTCATACATATCCTACTACTTAACAGTAACCCACTTAGAATTTCTGTTATTTAAAAGTAACATAAACTTTATAATTAAGGTCGTATTGCAGCTTCAGCGTCAAAGTGCATTATTATTGCATTTAATACATTGTTATTGTATTGGGGGGCAATGAAAATTATGATTGAAAACTAGGTCGCAAATATTGAAAGTCTGAGAAGCACTGGCAATGCACTCAAGGGACTTACGGACAGAGATGCCTTCATGGAGCACATTCTAAAGGAAAGTACCTCGTATTCATAACACTTTAGGAAAATCACGAAAACTCTCATGGTGAAAACCCAACACGATCACTGTGATCTGAACCTGGATGGAACTATCACTGTTGAGCAGTTTTAAAGCTAAGACAATATAATAGATCTGTGAGGTTTTACTTATTTAATTCAATATTCAATCTTAGAACCCCAGAAACACTAACAAGCGAATAATAGCTTCAGTGTGAGAACTAAGACTTAAGAAGGGTTAACTACTCTTTATTTCTCAGAATAATTACAATCAACTCCTAACTCGGAGTATACAGCAAAGCCTCCACTTGGGCTTGAACTTAAATAATTATGAAATTAAACTAAACTAAGCTTAACGAAAGCTATCTGAAAGATATAGCCGAAGTTATCAAGTTTCTAAGAAGTTGGCCCATAATTATTAATTGCATCGGCGAAGCCAAGCAAGGGCCTAAAGTATGGCCAAGCGTAGTAGCTAAGAGAGAACGTAGCCAAAACGGAAACAAGCGCTAGTCAAGAAAATCAGACTTTCTCTCTTGAAAACGGTGAAACATCGACTTAAATAGTACTCTTACTCATTTGCATTCACTGCACTTCTGAAAATACATTCTGGTAGGAAATTGTAAGCTGAAATTAGAATAGATAGGAAAGTTGCATTACTTTGTAAGCCTTATCACAAGTTTATTAAAAGTTATTTTAAGTTTTGTATCTTTTCTATCTTATTCTAATTTCAGCTTACAATTTCCTGCGAGAATGTAAATTCAGAAACGCAGTTAATGCAAATGAGAAAGAGTACTATTTAAGTCGTGACTTCACCGACTTCAGAGAGAGAGTCTGATTCCCCGACTAGCGCGCGTTTGCCTTCTTAGCTGTTACTACGCTCGGCGATATCTTAGACCCTTGCTTGGCTTCGCCGATTTAATTAATACTTAGGGGCCAGCTAGTTAGATTCTGTTAGCTTCGGCTATATCTTTCAAATAGCTTAGTTAAGCTAGTTTTAGTTTAAATTATTATTACTTTAATTTCAAGCTCGAGTGGCTGCTTTGTGTAAAATTCCAAGTCGGAACTGATTGTAAATATACTGAAAAATAAAGGGTTATAAACCCTCTTTAAGTCTTACGTGTTCTGTTCACACACTTAAGCAATTATTCTCTTGTTAGTGTTCGTAGGGTTCTAAGTTAGAACTTTATCTCCCTAGTTCAAAGCTTCAAACAGAACGTCCCAAGGGAAAAGTGTTTTGAAGCCTTGTACCGAGTTGATCAATGAGTTTCGAATACAAGTTTTGTTCTTCTGAGACATTTGAGATTCATGACGGTAAAATTCGAAAGATATTTTCAATTTAGAGACCATCGTTTAGAGACTCTTAAATGCTCAGATCTTCTCCCGACCGTATTCGCAACTCTTAAGAAGGATTATAAAGATTTTTAAACTTAGATATTGAAAAAAAAATTAAGATGTAAAATTCAAAATTTTTTTACATACAACAACGTAAA
>KK122540.1:324889-337906 GCA_000611955.2 Stegodyphus mimosarum
GAGTCTTTTATTCTGAACTTACGTAGGGATGTCACGCAAAAACATCGTTAAATTGCATTCCATACCTGTCAAAATGCATATTTTCGTTGAAATATGCCCGAAATTTTTCGCGATTACAATACTTCCTTTTTACTTCGTACTATGAAGTTAAAAAAACGAAATCCAAGAGAAATCGGCTCGCATTCGCACTACAAAATAAGAAGAAACACAGGATATCGAAATACACTCATGTCCATAAATTAAGGATAATTCGGAGTCACGCGGAAATCGAACTCTAAAATAAATATATCACCTGTAAAATCATTACACATATCTTCAAGAATCATATGCAAATTTCAGGAAGTAACCAGATGCCACCGATGGTACGTCACAATGACGAGAGTGTAAGAGAGTGATATATAAGGAATACAGGCAAAGAAGTAAAATTGTTCGCATGCGTTTTATAAGCATTTCAGTGGAATAACCGAATGGTTATGACACAAAGGACGCATTTGGATGATTTTTTACGTGGTAGAATTATCGGCCGTCTGGAATGTGGGCGTACGCAACTGGAAGTATAGGACGAACTTTTAACTACCCAGAGTGTCATCTCCAGGCTTCGGCAACGATTCCAAGATGATGGTAATGTGAGTACACGTTACAGCACAGGTCGCCCCGGATGAACAACGCCGAATGAGGACCGGTATTTGGCAGTTACTCCCAAAAGAAACAGGCGGAGCACAGCCTCAGACCTGTCTCGTCACCTCTCTTCAGCCACTGGTATGACAATTTCAAGGCAGACCGTATACAGACGCTTAGGGCAGATTGGTCTATATGCTCGTAGACCTGTCAGATGCGTTCCACTTACTGCAACTCACTGTCGCCTGCGGTTAGCCTGGAGTAGAGAGTGTACACCGCATTGTGGACACCGCAACAGTGGGCTTGTGTGATGTTTTCTGACGAGTCCAGGTTTAGCTTGCAGTCTGATTCTCGCCGGACTTTCATATGCAGAGCTCCAGGTACCCGTTACCACCAAGAAAACATCATTGAACGACACCGTAAATTATTCTGGGTTCCAGAACTGACCTGCATGTTCAAATTGGAACCATGACAAGCCAAATCTATCGGGACGTCATTCTGGAACAACTTGTATGTTTGTTTCGGGGCGCCACAGGCACACAATTTGTGTTTATGAATGACAACGCCCGTCCTCACCGTGCAAATATCGTAAGCGAATGCCTTCAATCGGAGGATATCACCCGTATGGACTGGCCATCATGCTCACCGGACTTGAATCCAGTAGAGCTGATGTGGGACATGCTTGGCCGACGAGTTGCAGCCCGTCAACCTCCTCCTACATGTCTACCGGAACTCCGGAGAGCATTGCTTTTTGAGTGGTGTAATATCCCCCAAGATCAGATCGATAATTTGATACTCAGCATGGCTAGGCGTTGTACGGGCTGTATTGCATCGTCTGGGAGACATACAATGTATTAACAATCCTACCAACCATGTAATATTGGTTTTTTGTAAATAGGTTTTTTTGTAATTTGCTCCAGGAAACAATCGCTAATTTTTTTTATAATATCAAACATATAGCATCTTTTTTGCTCTTTACCTTTTGTTTAATAAATAAGCTTTACAAATAAGTCAAATTTGTTTTGCTTCTAACTCTTCCTTTGCCTGATTTTGCATTATCCTTAATTTATGGACATGAGTGTAGTTCGTCCATTCAATTAGGAAAGTTGAATTCAGTGTGACTACTGGTATGCATAACTTTACTAACTTGGGTTCGAGAGTATATGTTTATTGTTTAACCCAACATTTCTTTAAACTATGGCCTATAAATTCCTAGTCGAGGGACAGCGAACGATTTCTAAAACTAAAATTTAATTCAAGGCCTATAAGCGCCCAGAACAGAGACTGGATCGTATTTATGTTGCACACAAGAAAATCTTCCAAGATTCTGTCAGAATTTGAGTTCCTTCAGTAAAACTGGAGTTCTGTAAGCAGTGTTCTGCAGTTTTATCTGCTCGCTCAGTGCTGCGTGCGTCAGCTATTAGGCGCAAGTATCGACAAGAAATGAAAAGTTAACCATATTGTGGGCATTCATTTAATTTACCTGACAGTTAATTTTATTTTTATACAACCTTTCCTACGACTCTCGCTTTTCAACCCAAGCTTTCTTGCCAGAATGAGTCATTGTGCATGTATTCAAGTGAGGTAGAAAGATGTTAGTATTTAAGGGAAGGTTTTAGAAAGTGAATTCAGAAAGAGAGGAGAGCATGTTCTGCTTGTTGAAAACCGCGTTACTATCTTCGATTTACTAGCGATTAGATTTCTGTGGCGTTGAGCGATTTTAGCCATTAAGTTTGTTTATGCCGACGTTCACGAGTCAGAGCCTGCCTGTTCTTTAAGTAACCTGTGAATGGTCGTTATGCTAATTTAATTCTATTTTATTTTTGGTTAGTTAAGTATTAGTTTTAAATTATTTTTAAGTATTTTAAGTTAGTTTGTTACTTTTTGAGTTAAGTATTGACTTTTTGGGAGCACGGAAGGGGTGCCATCTCTGATAGTAAGTTAATAAAGGGTACTTTAAACCCTTCTGTTCACTTTGTGAGACTTAAGACTTGATGATAATTCCTCACGCAGTCCTGTAGCATCTCATTAGTTTATGCTTACTAAGAAAACGAAACGTTATAACATCATTCATCCATTTGTAGTTTCTAAGCACTTATAATGAGTTCCAGAAATCAAAGACTGCTAAGTTTCAGATTCCTATCAGAGTATACCATCGTGGTTGAAAAATGCAGACATTTCAAAAAGCCCGTGCAGAAAATATACCATCGTCTTAAAGATACTGTTTCCTTGTTCTAGGTTTAACCCTTTCCGGCACGCTACCTTTTCAAGTTGGAATTTCGACCCAAAAAAAGTGGTAGCCAGTCTAATCAGGTCTAGAGAAGTACACAGGTAAGATTTTATAAAGATAGCACTTACAGTTTTAATTCTGTGGGTGTGCCTGAAGCGGGTTCACTGAATGAATAGAGCTTTGAAAAGAGTGCTGAAGCGAGCAGTGCTGGGAAGCGCGTAATAGAGTAAAAGATTTTTCCTGTGATTAAATAACACTAGATAATGAATACCGTAGCAGATTTGGCATTACTCAGGGTATACCACAGGGAGGACTGCTACTCTAAACCAACCAAAAAAAGGTCTTCTTGGGTATATGATGATTACATGCCTGTAAATAAAAAAAGTAACTTGGGTATATGATATTTACATTGTTTACATTTCATCTTTACACTTTTGTCTATTTTTTTCCATCATTTATTTTTTCGTAAGTCCGAGAGAAAACGAATTGTTATTGTGAATAGAAGCATCAAAATTTCTTTATTAATTTCTACATTGACTGCATTCGTCGTGATGGGGGATGACAAATTTATCATTATCTCGATGGGGATGATTCAAATTATTATTATTATTTGTGCTAATTTTGTTAAGCAATTGTTTTTTAATTGTTTAATTTAATCGTGGTACTTTTCGAAGAAAGTGACACCACCTTTGAAAACGCACAACCCAACATTGCATGTTTTGCACATGTACTGGTATTCGTATCAGATTCACTATCTGAAGGCAATTCCTGTAGCACTTTCTCTGCTTCAGAAATAGTCAGACTTCTCCGATCCATTTGCAAAGTAATTAAGAATCAGAAAAAAAATGAACTAACATTATATCCAAAATTAGAAAATATAAACTATAACATAAAATTTAATAAACGTTTACAACTCAAAACTATCAAAATGTAGCGCTAACAAAACTTCTTTGAACGAAAGCCAAAGAGAAAAAGAGAACTGCTCTAGTGAAAAACCAAGCAGCTGCCTGATAAAATTATCCCTACCTTCAGAAAATCACGCCAACATTTTCTTAGTTGATAATCTAAGCTCCCCCCCCAAAAAAAATGGACCCACCTTTTAATTGTGAATGAGCACACCGGAGAACTGCAGTGAAACAAAGATACAGTTGTTGGTCTGGTCCTAGTGTTTCAGTGATCCCACTCTGGGCACACCTGATGTTCGCCTTTCGATTTTAGGTAAGATTTCAAGGTAAAAATTTAAAACTAACACAAAATAAGGAGATTAGCATACAGTCAAGAAATTAACATAATTTCTTTTCAAACAATTCCTTTTATATCTTAAAAGATATCTGGAAGATTTCTTTAAAAAATGAGAGTTTTAAAAAACCTAAACATGGCTAAAATATATGAACTGGTTTGTGTTGGGCTGCCATCTAATTTAAAGGAAGAAGGTTCAGGAGAAACCTACAGCAACCTATAAATCCTTTTCCATTCAATTTTTCTGTGTGTACAGAGGGAACGTTTTAGGTGTGCTCGTACAGGGCACACCGTGCTGCAAAGGGTTAATCTTTATACAGAATGAAGAGTGTCAATAATATAATTTTGTCATATTTGCTCACGTATAGAAAAACAAATGAGAGAGAAAGAGACTGCTTGTAACTTCTTAAACTTAATATATATGCAAATTAATTAAAGAGGTAAACTTTTGCATTTAATTCTTCCTATTTGTTTTAAGTTACTATGAGCTTTCTCGAATGATAATTAAAATAAAATTAGGTGCTCATAGGGCTCAATATCCTTTGAGTTTGTTACGTATGGTTACAAATGCAATTCTCTAGATGAAAGGAATTGAGATCTTAATTTCTTCCTTAGGTAAGGACAAACTCAATTAAACGTTTTCGGTAGAGCAAATGAATACCTTAGTTTCATTTTAATTAGTAATCCATATAAATGCGTTCGGCAAAGTTGGATCACTAAATTCCGATTAAATTTAATTAAAGTTGTAATAATTAAATTTTTTTTCACCCGCATTTCGTAAGTCTGAGGGAAAACGAATTGATATTGTGAATAGAAGCGTCAAAATTTCTTCATTAATTTCTACGTTGACTGCATTCGTCGTGAAGCGGATGACAAATTTATTATTTTCTCGATGGGGATGATTCAATTTATTATTATTTGCGGTAATTTTGTTCAGCAATTGTTCTTTAATTTTACCTCTTTAAGTATAGTTACATAACTGAATGTTGTAAATTGGAATTTTTATAATGAGAGTTTTAGTAATTTTGCTCTTTGAAGAATAAGAACATTGTAAATTACCAGACGCAAAAGGTGTCCACCGATAACATCGCGGCAAAAATATCGCGGAGAAATTAAGGCAAGGCGAAAACGTAGTGGTACAAAACACCGTGGGATAAAATAAAGCAAAGAGAAAACATCGCAGTTCTAAAACATCATGGTACAAAACATCGCCGTCGAAAATAAAGCGGTTCAAAAACTTCGCAGTTTAAAAACATCGGTGTCGAAAATATCGCGGTAAAAAATAAAGTACCTACAAATCATCGCATGACGACAACATCGCAGACAATGCGTTTTTCAGGCTTTAATAACTGTAAAATTTAATGATTGTTTAAAAATTGTAAAAACTCGTATAATGAGCTTCTTCAAAGAACAATAGCACAAGAAGAGACAACAAGATAGTTCGAAACAAATTAACCAATGAAAAATAATCTGATGTGTACACCACATGACTTCCTTGTACGGAATATTAAATTATACACATTTTGCATTTTATTTAAACTTATTGGATTGAATTAAATCTACTTCGTCGATAGCCTCTAAACCACAATAGAATAAATGCACTCTTTAAAATTTACTGTATTTGTTTACCATAGTGACACTCTGGCGCTAAGTTCACTTAACAGCGTTACATCGTCACATCTCATTTATTGTATAACTCAGAAGGCACAAAAATTATGTATATCATCTGGAGAATTACCTAATCGTTGTCACACGTTCTATTCAAATACTATAAGAAATCTAAAATGATGTATAAAAGATCTTAAACAAACAAACAAACAAAAAAGAAACAGTTTTTCACAGACGATTCAGTATTTCTCATTCAATTTATTCAGATCTCAGTTCGCGACAAGGCAAAAATACATAAAAACTCAAAACATCTATATTAAAAATTACGAAGTAAATCTTAAACACTTATTTCCTCGAATAAATTCCAGAATGGATGAATCATGATTTAATTCGCAATAATAAAAGAAGGCGTTATTTTTGGTGTTGCGAAGCGTTTTTGTAGATTGGCAACAAATCCAATATTCTCCAATTGTTGATAATTCTATAAATCTTGCATGCAGATTTACTAAAGGTTTAAAAACCTTAACCGGACGATAAGAGCAACATAATTCAATCATTTTTGAAGCAAAAAATGCACTATTTACAAACATATAAGAATAAATAATCTGAGCTGATTGCGCCGAGCAGCAGAGTGGATATATATACACCCAAAGTAGGAGGTGCACATCTACATGTTATAGCAGTCCTATATACAAAATTGCAACGTTTTGAAGCTATTCGTTTTTGAGTTATGCAAAATACATACATATTTACATACATACGTACGTACGTGAAGACACCAAGAAAAAATATCTTCAGAATTCATTTTAAAATCAGTTCTATAATTTTTTTGGGGGAAGACAGTCTTTATTCTGTCCTTACGGTACAGACGTCACGCAAACACTTCGTTAAATTGCATTCGATAGCGGTCAAAATGGATATTTTCGTTGAAATATGATACTCGAAACTTTTCGCTATTACAGTACTTCCATTTTACTTCGTACCAGGAACTAAAAAGTAAGTGTGAATGAATTTTAAAGATTTTTTTTAACAAACCTGTATTTTACGAGCGCTCGGTTATAACGAGCAAATATCGCTGTCCTCTCTCACTCTGGTTATAAGCGAGTCCAACCGCAATGCACTTTTGTTTTAATGTGACTGAGAGTTTTCAGCTTATTTGATATAGAAGATATATTTAATTCACCTCAATTTAAAGTATTCATTAAAATATCATAAATATTACATTCGAAGCAAATAATAGAGCTGGAATTATGTTTGCGATAATAATATTAAATAAAACATCGTCTGCTAAACTTAAAGAGAAAATATTTAAATCGCGTTTGGTGCCGGAAGCCATTCAAATGCAACCCATTCTGGAGACTATCTGAGAGATGATGAAAGCCAAATGGGATTCAATCTAAAAGCTTTTACACACACAATGAATTTAGTTATGACCATAAATCTAATTTGTCGTTCACTCATCCCCATTAAAAGGGCAAGAATATTTAGACAGTGAAGGACCGTATAAAAATAACTAAACCGCGCACGGAAATGCCAATTTTTATTCCCGGAAGGTAGTATTTTTAAGGCTATCGCCTTCTGTTTAATTTTCTTGAGAACGGAATTACAGTTCTACGTTTGGCTCGTTCCGGCTCGAGGGTTCGGTACCATGACCAGACTGATTGAACTCCAGGCATTAAAATGGGACTCGAGAGAGACATTATTTTCAACTTTCTCTTAGTCGCTTCTTGCATTTCCCTTCTGTTTGGGCTCATTTCCGCCTTTTCTTGTCATTTGTGGCAGTATTAAATAGGGAAGTAACTCCTGAATGAGTTCTGGAAGTTACGCTTATACAGTATATCAATCAATGTAACATACTTCAAAACCTGCCGTTTTAAATCTTAGGCAAGATTTTATTGAAGTTAATGATTTAACCGACAGCGCAGTTCCTGATATAGATTGGAATAATTTTACTTTATTTGTTATGAGCTATTATTCTGTGGTGCTGAAATATTCTGAAAAATTATTGGCATTATACTTGCATAGAGTTTAGTTATTAAAAATATAGAAATTTTCAAGCTGTTAAGTACTTTGAGAGCTAAACACAAAGAGATTTTTAAAATGTGCATTAACAGTTTGATAGCTTATAAGGTATATCTCCCACATTCTTAGCGTGCCTTCGTGGTGTAGTGGTCAGCACACTGAGCCGGTATTTCAAGTCCGTGGTTCGATTTCCGGCGAAGGCGTTGCTCATTTTTCATGTCTCCTGCTTCGAAATAACCTAATGTCTCTACAGTGGCGCCCGAACTAAAAGGGTTGTGGATGATGACTCTCCGCACCCAGGATTTGGCGACTAGGTCCCCTAAAACCCTAGTCGCCTTTTAAAAAGGGGAGTATATAAGATATATCTCCCACATTCTTAGCGTGCCTTCGTGGTGTAGTGGTCAGCACACTGAGCCGGTATTTCAGAGGTCCGTGGTTCGATTCTCGGCGAAGGCGTTGCTCATTTTTCATGTCTCTTGCTTCGAAATAACCTAATGTCTCTACAAGCTTAAAACAGAGGTTCAGAACCAAAGGAAAATTTCATAGTTTCAGCGGAGAATGCGGTTAGCCTTTTTATTTAGCTGTTAAGTATTTAGTATTAGCTTATGAATATAGAAAACTACTTTCGTTCAAGTTTTATACTTATCAGCATTTTCTGTAATTTTTATTGTTTAATTTATAAAACACGTAAAAAGTAACCTAAATATACATAAATGTATACGTATTGAGTTTTAGAAAGGATGGGGAATGATTTGTTTTTGGTTTAGTTTAGTTTAGTTTATTATGGCAAAATTATGCTAGGGCTCCTGAGGGAAGGAATGCCTTCGTGGAGGACTTTCTAAGCGAAACTGACTCCAAACGCTTTTTGTGATTTTGCAATCTGATGAGCGGTCTCTTTTTAGCAATTCTACTGCTATATCCAGCTTCTCTAATTACATTTCTCACAGTTTTAACACTTACACTTCTGCTAATAATTTGAGAAGTTTCTGCAGCAAGTTTCACTGCACTTACTTTAGAATCAATGTCGATATCTTTCAAAAGTTTTCTTTTGGTGACATCACTCAGAATATTTATCCTTCCTCTCTCACTGTTATTTTTAATCAATCCAATACTTTTAAATTTTCCAATGATTTTCTGGACAGACGTGGACAATATTCTGTAATACAGTTTTCTGGATAACTGAAAATCTTAATTGTCCAGATACACGTATAATAATGTAACTGAAAATCTTAATTACATAATGTAACTGAAAATCTTAATAGTCCAGACATAACAATTGTCTGGACACACGTTCCAATGATTTTCTGGACACTAACAATTTTAGCTATTTTATGATAAGATTTTCCTCTTTTATATAATTTTAGTACGAATTTTCTTACATCATTACTGGTTTCTCTTCGTGAAGCCATTTTCCATTTAAAAGCGTGGCTTAAATTTCATATAACAAACTTCTTAACAATGTTGCAAAGGTTTAAGATATTACGAAATATTAGATCAAAAGAGAAGCCACGTAGAAAAAAATCTACTGGTAGTTAAACATATTTTTCATTGTGTACTGTACTCACAATGTTTTGATGCAAAAATCTGCATATGTTTACTTAAACTGCTTCTGAAAATTTTCATTTTAGAACGTTTTTGGCCGATTGTTCTTTATTTTTACTTTAAATTAAATCAATTGTAATGTGTACAAATAAAAACATGTTTTCGCTTCTTGGTAATGTGTTATTCATAATGAAAGATTTACCAAATAAAAATAAGGTGTATTCTAAATTGTTTGAGCCATTGTATGTAATGGAAGAAAATGAAGTTATGTTAAGTAATTTACTGATTGTATTAGCCGATTTTATAAATTATGTAAAGGCACAAATTTAATACTTTTGTAGTTTTAGGTTGCAAAGTAAACCAAATTACTGAATACTCTGTTTTACATAGTTTGCGTTAAGCTATACTAGAATTGGCAATATATTAGTACAATTTTGATTACAATCCACGATTCTTGTACTTCTATACATATTGAAGGCAGAAAAATAACATTGTTGCTAACAGTCAAATTTACCCTACAACACATTCCTCACTGACTACCAATAAGTATTTGGACACCTATGCAAATGACGATATCTGCGGTCCTAAGATACGTCACGGACTCCGCCGGTATATATCGTGTAGGAAACAGCATCGGCTTTAGTCGAATGCAAGATGCCTCGCAGTTCGGAGCTCTCCGACTTCGAGAAAGGTATAATTATCGAGTATCACAAATGTAGCCGATCATTAAGGGACATATGGTGCCAATGGAGTTCATCGAATGGACTGGCCTGCCCAGAGTCCAGACCTGAACCCTGTCGAGAACCTCTGGGACGAGTTCCATCGCCGAATTCAGAGGTGCACTACCCGTGCAAAATCGGTGAAGGAACTTCTATGTCTTCTCCCAGCCGAGTGGAAGAAAATACCACTAGCTGTCATACAAAGACTTGTGGAAAGTATGCCTCGGAGGATCCACGCTGTAATTACCTCTCGTGGAGGCTCTACCGACTATTGATTTTGAATAAAGTTATTCGTTTCTATCACAGGTGTCCAATACTTATTGGTAGTCAGTTCTGTAGCCTACGGATGAAATATTCAGTTTAAATTTATGGTAATTAACTATTGATCATTATTGGACAGTGTTTAAATACTGATAATTAGTTGGTAAGAGTACACATTCCTGTAGACGATCAGGTATTCGGTTTAAATTCATGATAATTAGATATCGCTCGTTCTGCCTAGACGATACAGTGGATAGGGAAGCCTACTGCGATACCGAAGGGCTTGGGTTCGAATCTCGGAGAAAGCATGGCTGTATTGGCCGTCCTCTCATAAGAGACAACTGTGGCTCACTTAATAGGTATTTTCGCCATTAAGTGGCCACCACATTCGGCTTAGAAGTGGCCAAACCTAAGTCAGCTAGGTGCTCGTCAATGAAGGAAAAAAAAGATATCACATCACTCATTATTGTGCAATGTTTAAAAATTGATAATTAGTTTGAATGCTGATAATAATGTTACAGATTTTATACTTAGCTATTTTTAGTAGAATTATAATTAAAATTGTTATATATCCCCCTTGCAATGCAGCACGAGACATATTTAAGAGAAAGCTACGCTGGAAAAATAAAAACACAGGAGCAGGCGCATCTAACAAATAGATCTCGTAATTTATATTCAAATTAAATTAATATAATTGACTACTGTATTAGCTGTAACCGTAATTCTATTCTTTCGCTTTCCAGAAATCTCAAGAAAACAGAAATTACCAGAACTTTCTCGCGACCGATTGAAAAGCCTTAAAAGGTCGGAGAGAGGCACCAGAGTTCAGTTGCTTAGTTACTGTTAATGCTATTTGTTTAGTTCTGTGCGAACTCAGATATTTGAATTAGCTACCTCTTTGAACTGCGTTGTATTTTAACCGTTTTAGTTGTTTAAAGTATAGCTACTGGTTGTAATGCTTTCCATTTAACGTATTTGCGTTCTACTGATTATTACTGCCTGATACTGTTAACATTGCATGAATATCTCTGAGAAAACGTCCAGCGTTTTGTTACATTTTTTACTAAGAATAAGGTTCATTAAACTTAATAGGACTTGTGGATTCAATCTGTTACGAACCCGTAAGCACGCAACAATAATTTGCTAAGAGTCTAAATTTAACATACAACACATTCCTGTACATTGCGTATCAAACATTCAGTTTAAATTTGTAATAAATTAGATATCGCTCATTATTGTGCAATGTCCCAATGTTGATAATTAGTTGATACAGTGGGTAAAAAGTATTGGCAACTGCCTATAATTGATCATATTACCTAACAAAGGAAATTCTTGACAATTTTAGATGAGCATATTGAACGCAGAAGGTAATAAACATACAAACCTAATGAAGCTTTCAATTTAATATGCCTTTTACACAAAGTATACAACAAAAATTTAAACTTGCATGTCAAAAGTATTGGCAAAGTTCTAACTGCTATGCAAATTTTGTTATGTTGAAGTCACATGTTTAGACTGATAAGAAACCCCTAAATAAATTAGAGTGTAAAGACTGATAAGACTGAAACATAAGTTAATACACTGACTACCAATAAGTATTTGGACACCTGTGATAGAAAAGGAAAACTAACTTTATTCAAAATCAATAGTTGGTAGAGCCTCCACGAGAGGTAATTACAGCGTGGACCAACCGGGGCATACTTTCCACAAGTCTTTGTATGACACCTAGTGGTATTTTCTTCCACTCGGCTTGCAGAAGACATAGAAGTTCCTTCACCGATTTTGCGCGGGTAGTGCACCCCTGAATTCGGCGATGCAACTCGTCCCAGAGGTTCTCGATAGGGTTCAGGTCTGGACTCTGGGCAGGCCAATCCATTCGATGAACTCGATTGGCACCATACCAAGCCTTGGTTAACGTTGAAACATGAAAACTGGCATTGTCGTCCTGAAAGTAACAGGGGTCGTAAAAACCCGTAAAACTGCTACAACGTAGGAAGCACATTGTCATACAAAATAGTGCAGTAGGCATCGGAGTTGAGCTTACCATGAATGGGTTCAAGGGTCCCAACCCATACCAGAAGAAACACCCTCAGACCATAATTCCACCTCCGCCGAACTTGACTGTTGGCACAATGTATTCTGGAGAAGACGTTCTCCAGGTAGACGCCAGACCTGCCATCCGAACGGTAAAGGGTGAACCTTGATTCGTCACTCCAAAGAACCCGTTTCCACTGATCTACGGTTCAATTTCGATGTGCTTTGCACCACATTAACCGAGCAGCGCGGTTGGACTTTGTGATCAAAGGCTTATGGGCAGCAGCACGACCATGAAAACCAAGCAGATGTGCTTCCTTACGGATAGTATTCATTAAAACAATACAAAATTTGCATAGTTTCTACAGGCAGAGAGTAGATAGAGTTTCTACAGGCATCCTAGCGGATGCCTGTAGAAACTCCTAGCGGATGAGGGCCATCGGTCGGGTGCGGTTCTTCCGAATTTCTCTGGACAGCACTCGTCGGTCTCTATCTCCCAGACTCTGCCGACTCGGGGAACATTCCGACAATCACTGCTCACCTTCCACTTTTTGATCACATAGGCCACTGTCGATTTTGGGTACTTTAGATAGCTAGATTTGTCCCTTAAGGATCGGCCACATTTGTGATACCCGATAATTATACCTTTCTCGAAATCAGAGAGATGTGAAGGCAAGCCTTCACATAAGATGCTAACTGCAACCGACACTGATCACGAGGCGAGATTGAAGGACGGAACCGGTT
>KL823414.1:0-18177 GCA_000611955.2 Stegodyphus mimosarum
CAACGGAGCTTGTCAGTGCGCATGCTTGGAGCACAAACTTTGCAGGGTCTAGAGTCTAGTTAAACAGACAGACAACTTGTTTTGCACCCACTAAATCTTTCTGCTCCGACGGGCAAAAATCAAACTTGGTTAGGAAGAAAAGGTATCTCTCTCTCTTTTCATATGTGAATTAGTGAGTTCATTTACTCTGAATCTGCTGAAGAGCATCGGTAAAACAAAATAAGTAATATGGACAAAATGACGAAAGTACATGCTTAAGTGGCCACCATCAGTCGACGAATAAGATGAGTTACTGGTGGAGGTCCAAATCAGTGAACTGAAGAATCTAGTACGAGTAAAAGATGTTAAGGATAGATAATGTTAGATGGATATTTGTGTTTTAATATGCTTGTTTTTTGCTTTAATGTGTTTTTTTTCTGGGAAATGAAGACATCTAATAGAGCTAATGCATTTGTTAGGATGAGGGAGAACGGAATAGAAGATATTTCTGGCAAGTTTTTTCCATATAATCCTGAATTGTGTCTTCTTTGATATCACGGTGGATATACGAATTTTGAATGAACCATGGAGAGTTGATAATCTCAGTGTTTTTTTTTCAATAACTTGGGTGTGTAGAAGGTGAGTTTTGGCAGGTGGCCGCAGACAGGACTAGCATAGAGTAATCCTGGTCGAAGTATAGATTTATATAAGGGGAGTTTATTTGAAGTGGGCATGTGACTTCTTCTGCCAAGAAAAGAGCGCATAGTTTCAAGCTGATGTTAATTTTTTTCACAGTTTTCCTGAGATATTTCTGAAAAGTCAATTTTTTATCTAGAATGACTCCTAGATATTTTGACTTCGTCAACCCAGTAAAATTCTACATCAAACAGAAGAGGTCTTGGTGGTGTGAAATTTGTTCTTTGCGAAAAATAATTGCTTTTGATTTTTCGGTATTAACTGCAATCCTCCAAAGAGTGAGCCAATTTTCTAGATGATTTAGGTAATGTGGAAGAAGGAGCTGGACGACAGTAACTATACAAGCTTGGGTCATAATTGCAGTATCATCTGCGAAAAGAGCTATGATAATTTGTGGGTCATTAGGAATATCGTAAGTGTAAATGTTATATAAATATGGCGAAAGTACGGTTCGTTGGGGCACTCCAGCGAAAATGTTTGTCGTGGTAGAAACAGAATTGACAATTTTCTCTGCAAAGCTTCTGTTTTGGAGATAAGAAGCAATAAGTCTAGTACAATGATCGGGGACGTTCAACTTGATAAGCTTGTAAATAAGTCCCCGATGCCAGACCCTATCAAAAGTTTTCGCAATACCAAGGAAAATGGTTCCGGTAGGGAACTTACAATTGAAACCATCTATAATATAGTTAATGACACGAAGCAGCTGTTGATAAATACTATGAAGATGACGGAAGCCAAACTGTTCTTCTGGAATGTAAGAGCTCTGTGGAATAATTTGATTAAGATGATATAGAATAATTTTTTCAGCTATTTTAGAAAGTTGACTGAGGAAGCTAATTGGGCGGTAGTTCTGTGGAAGCGTTGAATTTTGCTGCAGTTTAGGGAAGACGACTATGATGGCATGTTTCCATATATTAGGAAAGTAAGAGAATTTGATGATAGAGTTAATAATCTTAGTAAGACAAGTGATAGCATTGGTAGGAAGATGTTTCAGCGCTTTGGTAGAAATACCATCAACACCTGGAGCGTTTTGGGATTTTAAGAAGCTAATATAATCGACAACCAGCTTAGGCATGGCTAGGAATGTAAAGTTCAAAGGACCTGTGATTTTTAAGAAAGTACTAACAGTATCCTTAACTATGTAGATATGATTTTTGTTGTAAGGGGTAGTATTGGGCGTAAACGTTCCTTCTAGTATATCTTTAAAGGTGTTAGCTTTATCTTCGTCTGAATAAACAATTCCGTTGGTACACTGAACTGGCGGAATTCGCTTGAAGGGTTTCTCAAATTTCTTAGCAATGTCAAAACGAGAATTACCTTCAGTTGCGAGAGAGTTGAGGAAGGTTCGCCAGCGTTGTGTCTTGAAGTTACTAATGTCCTTTTTGATGTCGCGTTGAAGATCCTTCAATTGCGTTTTGAGCCTTGGGTCTCGCGTATTTTGCCTAGTTTTTCCTAATACGATTTTTGTATTTGATTTTTTCCCTCATGCTGGCTGGAAGAGGGGGAAAGGGATGGAAACTGATGAATTTATTGGTAGACAAATTGATAGCATGTTGAATTTAGGGGGTAAACTTCTTGATTTCAGGCTCAATATTGTGTTCATTGATATTTGTGGACTTCCAAGGATGGTATCTGAAATAATTTTTATGAATTTCTTCCAGTCTCTGACAACTGGAAGAGTAAGTAACTATTTATACTGATTTCAAGAAGGATGGGATTATGGTCAGATGAGAGAGCTGGAATAACAGAAATTTGGCATTTATAGTCGAGGTTGCTGGACAGAAAAAGTCAATAATAGAAGAGCTATTATAGCCGTAATGCGTAGGTTCATCAGTGGCATGAATGGTATAATTTTTATTTTAAATCATGCTATAAAATGGAGCAGTTTCGTGGATATTCTTCGGAGAACAGCCTTGGTGGCCCCAGTTTGGCTCCTTTAAGGATGTGGGCGACATTTCATTATGCCAACGAAAGTAAATATCATGTGAGGATAGGAATAGGAGCTAGGGAGAAGAGGAAAATGTATGGGGAAAAGCGGGATTAAGATGTGTTTACATTTGTTTGGTAACTGCTTGCTGATTCGGTTCTGTTGTATTTCTAAATTAGTATTAAAAGTCAAGTAATGTGCGTTTACGAGGAAAACGCAGGGCAAGTACTTTTGGATCCGAATTCATATATGTATTAATATTTCATATTCCTGCTCATATGATCACATATGTATCAGATAACTAGCTAACCAATATAAAAAAAGATGACCGAGTATAAAACATAGCAATACATAAAATGGATAATAATATTTTAAGCTTCATACCACATTTAGAAAGTTTTCTAAGCGAAAATAACTTGAAATTAAAAGAAAAATTAGCATCCAACATTCAAAGTCATTGTTTTTTATTGATAAATAATTTTAACATGTAATTTCCCGAGGATTATGAAAAGAAAATTGGAGTAGAAATACATTTTGTTCAAATGTACCTGAAATTTTATCTCGTGAAAAAAAAGCTAATTGGGCGGTAGTTCTGTGGAAGCGTTGAATTTTGCTGCAGTTTAGGGAAGACGACTATGATGGCATGTTTCCATATATTAGGAAAGTAAGAGAATTTGATGATAGAGTTAATAATCTTAGTAAGACAAGTGATAGCATTGGTAGGAAGATGTTTCAGCGCTTTGGTAGAAATACCATCAACACCTGGAGCGTTTTGGGATTTTAAGAAGCTAATATAATCGACAACCAGCTTAGGCATGGCTAGGAATGTAAAGTTCAAAGGACCTGTGATTTTTAAGAAAGTACTAACAGTATCCTTAACTATGTAGATATGATTTTTGTTGTAAGGGGTAGTATTGGGCGTAAACGTTCCTTCTAGTATATCTTTAAAGGTGTTAGCTTTATCTTCGTCTGAATAAACAATTCCGTTGGTACACTGAACTGGCGGAATTCGCTTGAAGGGTTTCTCAAATTTCTTAGCAATGTCAAAACGAGAATTACCTTCAGTTGCGAGAGAGTTGAGGAAGGTTCGCCAGCGTTGTGTCTTGAAGTTACTAATGTCCTTTTTGATGTCGCGTTGAAGATCCTTCAATTGCGTTTTGAGCCTTGGGTCTCGCGTATTTTGCCTAGTTTTTCCTAATACGATTTTTGTATTTGATTTTTTCCCTCATGCTGGCTGGAAGAGGGGGAAAGGGATGGAAACTGATGAATTTATTGGTAGACAAATTGATAGCATGTTGAATTTAGGGGGTAAACTTCTTGATTTCAGGCTCAATATTGTGTTCATTGATATTTGTGGACTTCCAAGGATGGTATCTGAAATAATTTTTATGAATTTCTTCCAGTCTCTGACAACTGGAAGAGTAAGTAACTATTTATACTGATTTCAAGAAGGATGGGATTATGGTCAGATGAGAGAGCTGGAATAACAGAAATTTGGCATTTATAGTCGAGGTTGCTGGACAGAAAAAGTCAATAATAGAAGAGCTATTATAGCCGTAATGCGTAGGTTCATCAGTGGCATGAATGGTATAATTTTTATTTTAAATCATGCTATAAAATGGAGCAGTTTCGTGGATATTCTTCGGAGAACAGCCTTGGTGGCCCCAGTTTGGCTCCTTTAAGGATGTGGGCGACATTTCATTATGCCAACGAAAGTAAATATCATGTGAGGATAGGAATAGGAGCTAGGGAGAAGAGGAAAATGTATGGGGAAAAGCGGGATTAAGATGTGTTTACATTTGTTTGGTAACTGCTTGCTGATTCGGTTCTGTTGTATTTCTAAATTAGTATTAAAAGTCAAGTAATGTGCGTTTACGAGGAAAACGCAGGGCAAGTACTTTTGGATCCGAATTCATATATGTATTAATATTTCATATTCCTGCTCATATGATCACATATGTATCAGATAACTAGCTACTTTTCACACATATTTCTGGATGTGTATTATTTTACAACTTTTCTTCAAGTATTGAAACATTATGTCTATGTTTGTGAAAATATTATTTCAGATATTCTCAGATGACAGAAATATGCTTCTATAATTTACTTTAAAATGCAGTATTTCATAGCCTTCCACATAGTAGCCATTCTATAATTCTTTTTGTAATGTTATATAATGTTCATGAAATTGCTTATGTATTATTTTGTCTGATTATCCATTTTCATAAAGAATTTATAGTCAAAGTATAGAATGTGAGTTCAATATGTTTTAAAGATAGAGATAATAAAAAAAAGGGAGACTAATCATGCAGCTGGATAAAAGTGACCATATTCTAAAGTTAGTTAATAAACTTAAACTGATACGAATGCATAGGCCATGCCGCAAAATTCGCTCAACTATTGCTGAGTGATAAAGAAGAACGGATATATCTGTGTTCACTTTTTATATCTGAAAGAAAATCTATTATTAGTTGCTGATAAAAAAGCAAAAATTTTTTTATATTTTTTTATTTTATATTTATTTATTTTTTATGGACAGAAATTTAAGCAACTGAGATACTTCACCGAAACTGAAATAGCAATTTATATATTTTATGAAAGTAAGAATAAGTGTTACTTTTAGAAAACATCAAAAATCTGCATAATTTTCAGAACATATTCTTATAAAAAAATAATAATATAGTGTTTCTTAGAAGCAATTTTCTTTATAATTATATGCCATATGGCTTATGTACACATCATGTATGGCTGAACTGATAATCGGAATTCCTAATTTACTCATGTTGTAATGGAGTAGTTTTGCTTTCGAAACATAATTGTCATTTGAAACAGAATTTGTGTGCTAAGATCTCTTTTTAATAATCCCTAATTTAATTTCTTGAAATCACATCTTGTGTATAATAATTTCAAAGTATGCCTTATTTGTTTCAAAAGCACTTTTCTTCAAGTACTTTAAAATACATACTGAATTTGTGCTAACCTTTTATCATGTTACAAATATGTGACAGTTTAATGTAAATAAATTGTTTATCAATTCAATTTTCAAGTCCATGAATCAAATAAAAATTAAAAAACTAAGTTTGTTTTCAACTGTAAAAGAAATAATTTGTTATGATGAATCTTTCTTTGGTATTTAAATCTTAAAACTACCTTAAAAATTAATCTTGAATTCAGTGGCGGCTCGTAGCTAAAATTAGTGGGGGTGCTGTTCCAAAAAATTTTAACCTTTGTTTTAAACCTGTGTAAAGGGAAACAAACATGTATAAAAAGAAAATTTATTTTGAAACTTCCATGAAATTTTACAAAATAAAAATTAAACATTTGTTAATTACTTTAACCTAAATTATTACAGTTCAATCTTTACCTATTCATTCAAAAATTAAATCCATTCTTCTTGTTTTAATTTGCGCGAAGAGATCAATAATTTTCTCCTTGATCTCTGGATGACAACTGAGGAAATTTTTCTATATTGAAAGCATTGCAAGCACATTTAGTTTTTCCGAATTCATAGTGCTTCTTAGAAAAGTTTTTATTCTTTTCAATGTTAAAAAGCAGCGTTCTGTCTCTGATGTAGTCATGGGAACTATCAAGAGAATTTTTATCAGTTTTGTAATTTCACTGAAAACATCAACAAGATTATTTTTCAAGATAAATTTCAGTAGCTCAATTAATTTGCAGTATTCATGAATATCAGACCTACAATAGAATTTTCTTAGTTCAGTTTCAAGCTTTTCTTTGTAAATTATCGAATATGCTTCAGTGGTCAGTACTATTTATTCTGCAGGATGTTCTTTCCTAAAACTAGCGAAGCATTTCTTGTTGAACAATTTGGCAACTGCTAAGTGCTTAGTGGAAGAATATCTTTCCATTATATCAATACATATAAAGTCACGTATTTCCTTAGCTTCTGCCATCAGTGTCTTTGAAGAATTCTCACAGCACTTTGAGTTTCTTAATTCTAAAGTGGCAGTTTTGAAATTTGCTATATATTCATTAACTTTAAACACACTAATTTCTCTGGATTGCATTTGGTTATATATTATTTCAGCATGATGCTTAATCTGATCAAAAAGCTCTAACGAAAACTTGAAATTATCATCATTTAGGTATTTTGAAATTCCTGTTGCCTCTGCAATAGTTTAATCTGCATTTGATGTTGATTGAATTTCAGCAAGGAAATTTTTAAAGGTTGCAAATTTTCATGAACTGTGTTTATGGTCCGTATGTTGAAGTTCCACCTTGTAGAGGAAGGACGTGGAATGCCAACGGCCATATGCTTCCTTAGAATGGACACACGTTGCGGTGATCTTGAAAAGAATGTTGGAATAGCCAGAATGCTAGAAAAAATTACTTTTCCGTTCCTTGAAATACTTGCTGCATTTCTCATTATAAAATTAAGTTAATGTACATAACAAGTGAATGAAATGTGCATTAGTATAAATTGCTTTTATTTTTGCTTGAACTCCAGCTTTTTTGCCTTTCATGACATTTGCACTATCAAATGTCTGAGATATCAACTTTTGTTCATTTCCTTGAAGGATTATGTCCAATTGTTCTAAAATACATTTTGACATGCCATCTGCAGTTTGATTTTCTGGAATAAAGAATCCCCAGAAACACTCAAATATTTCCCCATTCAATACATACCGTAGAACAAGGACCATCTAAGTGTGTTTTGAAACATCTGTTGTGTCATCAGCCATTAAAGCTACAAGCTTTCCTAATTTCCGTCCTTATCTCCTCATGGTATATTTGAAATAGACAGTCAAGTATCTCGTTGTGAATGGTCTTAGAAACACCTTTGAAGACTGCACTGGTTTCTAAGTGATTCTTCAAATCTGAATCTAATTTAGAGGCAAAATTTACTAATCCTCTAAATACCCCTGGATTTACTGAATCGTCTTTTTCATCATGTCCACGTAAGGGAGTTTCAAAGTTTTCGCAAAAGAAAATGCAGTCTATTATTTTGCACAAAATTTCACAGTTCTTTTTAACCTTTATGTTATGCTCATTGACTGGAAGTCTGTATCCCTCACTAAGTTTCTCTTTAATACTAACGGTTCCTAAAAGTGACAGTGAAACTACATTGTGGACTTGCTTCTTTGGCTTCTCATGCTTTTCAGTTTTTTCTTTCAGTTTGTTTATATTTCTGAAACCATCTTTTGTCCACGTTATATCACCTCCAAATAGCAAGCACGGGAAACAAAACAGAGCATTTTTTACTTCACAACCGCAAAGCCAATTTTTCCGTTGGTACCATTTAGAATTGAAACTACGAATATATTTCTTCTTGTTGCTTATGCCTGGCTGACGTATTAGAATATCAGGTGCTGAACGGCCTCTTTTCTTAATTGTAATTTTCTCATGGAGAGACAGCTGTGAAAACGAAAGTCTTGAAGTTCAAATTTATTTCTTGAGGATGCAAGGACATGGTTAAAGTTTCCTGTCTGTAAAATAAAAGAACCGAAAAAAATGAATCAAATAGAATAGCTGAAAAATAATCTAACCAAGAATATGGTGTATGATTTTTAAACACAGCTTACGCGGAGTTAAAAAAAAGAACCAGCTCCAAACGACACTCCAGATTCGGCACTGGAAAAGCGACAGTGCTCTTCTCCCTCTCAGCCGCGTACGCTGCTCAAGAGCGCATGCGCAGAACAGCCAAATACCAGACGGGCGGAGTAAGAAATAATCACGTTTCCAGAATTTCGGCACTGCAAGAGAGACAGTGCTCTTTTATTTCCCTGGCTCCAGTGCTGCTTTCTGTGCGCGCATGCGCAGAACAGCCAAACACCAACTGTGAAGCGCAGTTCCATACAAAAACTTTCGTAACTTTTTCATAAACTGGATGATGGCTACTGACATTAAGTTTAAGGATTATATATTGTAGAAGTATAAAGAAAGAATTAAAGAAAAAAATGGCTCATTATATTAAATATTAGAAATAGTAATAAGTGGAAACAGGGGGTGCTGCAGTTCCACAGTGCTTATTACGAGCCGCCACTGCTTGAATTGTTTAAAAAATCATGTTAGTTTGCTTTTCATAATTTATTGTATAAAAGTTTAAATGAAGAAGATCGCAGTTCTTATTATATTTTTATGTCTCTATAATTAAATAGTCATCAATTAAAATTTTAAAAAATGTTTCAATAAGTAGAATATTTTAACAAAAAATGATCAGTTGAAAAATAGAGATTGATACAGTTTTGATTAGTCTTTGTTAAAAAATATCAATGTCCTGCAAGAGTACGAGATAAAAGTAGAACGTCTGGTAAAAAGCTGAAATACAAAGTTTGACACTTCATTCCTACTTCTTGTACTTTTGCTAAGTAGCCAACCAGCAACCAAGTGAATAAGAAGCTGAATATTGGTAGTTTGACTCGTGTTCAAATCGCAATGAGCTAACTGGTTGCATGAGTGTTTGGATGGACTTTTCCATATGAAACGTAAATACAAACCAGTTTTCTCTAGTAAGTCCACCAGGAAGATATATTTTCCCTTAGGCAGATAGTCTCGTGTGTTTGCTGTAATAAATTAATCTGACCTAACCTTGATTATCAGTATACCCTATAGAGGAGGAAATCTCAAGCATACTTCAATTCTTTGGATGTTTCTATCTTCCATACTACAAACAAACATCCACCAGTGGCCAAGTGGCGAAATCCCTAAATACGGATGGTTCAAATCCTTCTGAATGGGCCGGCTGCTTAAACGTTTTTGTGGTTTTGGTCATACGTAACGTAATACAAACCAGCTGTCCTTATGCAATACAAAAAAGCTAACCTAAGTTAGTATAAACGTATCTATTAACAATAGCAGTTTTCCCATAAACTGTGGCTCAAGTCTGTGGTATTAATAAAGAATTATCACCTTGTTTTTTTATTTCTTTTTAGAATTATAACTATTCTGCCTGCTTTAAAGGTTGCTTTTGTGTGTGTGTCTGTATGTATGCCATGCCTTCAGAAATAACATAAATATTTTGATTTTGTATCCTATCCCATGCAGAATAACAAAGTTCTTGAATATTTTCAGAATAGATTGAAAATCTTCTGTTTTTACAAAATTCATGTCATCACTTCTAAAATTGTGACAATTTGCACACAAATTGAAAAATTTCTTTTGTTTTAGCCAGGGAGATTCTTTACATAATCTCTGAAAACAATACAATGCCACTTGTGAAATGTGGTGTTGCGTTCTTTACTGCCTTATGAAAGTTCTTTCTTTCCCCTGAATTTCATATAATCTTTGCTTTATTTTCTCATGTAATAGCATTAGTGCTATGTATTAAACAATTTTTATTGTGTGCATTTTGAAATCTCTTTTCATGTTTGAATTCACACACTTTGGGAAGTACCGGAACGTAAGGAACACACTGAGATGGTATAAAATCCATAAATGTGCTTAACAACTGTGTCTGTAATATATATATAGCCTACCATATATATATTACAGACATACATTACATATGGTTTTCCCCATATATAACAGGAACAGAGCCAGTTCTGAGAAAGTATCCATGAAGGCATCTTATCTCCTTCACAGCCCAGCAGGTAAGAAAGCTCAGCACTGATAGTTCAGTCCAAGTTCATATCTCAGCGAACAGACTGGCTGCATGCACGTTTTCGTAGATTCCTCCCTTACTTAACATGAGTACAAGCCATTTTCCGTCAGAAAGTCTTACATGAAAGCACCAATCCGTCAGGGAATATACGCTAGTATACTTTTCCATGGTTTAATAAATCCAAAACTCTTTAGGCAGACAGTTCTTGTCTTTGCCAAAATCTGAACTACCGATATTAAAATTCTTTTCTACATATATAATTAAAAAGTACCTCAGAAAACAGACTATTAATTTTTTAATGTTTCTTATAAATTATTAGGAATATGGCTAGAAATAGACAGATAGATAAAAACTATGTAAATCGTTTTGGATTTTTTTTCTACCAACAAGACAGGATATTGATTTCCCGGACATATTTGTAAGGAATTTCACTTTTCACAGAAAACATCACAAGTCCATTCACTGTACATTTATTCATGTTGCTCTTAATCAATTTTAGTTTTGAAAACTTTCTGTATTAACAGCATTTATAAGAATTTTCGGGAATACAGGAGAGGCTTGTAAATAAATTTAGGTATATCTCGCTATGTTTCCGTTAATAATCGTTTTTAATATTATTTGAGGACTAATAAGTTTAAAAACGCACTTTAATTTGATGAAAATAAAAGCTTTTCACATATTCTATCATGTAAAAGCTTCATCTATAACATCCCAACTGGTAAAGGCCCTTGTAGGTTAAGTTAATTGGTAAGCCTCCTTCCATTCCCGATAGTACATTGTGTATTGGGGGGCCTTGTTAATTATAGTAAGCTGCACCCTGTTTTTAATGGAAAAAGACCCCGCGGGTTTTCCGAGGGTCACCAATTTTTATTCCTCTATTATCAGCCTCTCAAGAGGATTTCGCCTCGCCGTGTATTTTGAGTGCCCACTTGCTTCACGCATGAAGAAGGCACGGTTGATTGTAAATTTATAATGTCTTCACGTTATAAGCTTCCAGACATCCGTGCATGTGGTGGCTTATAATGTGAAGACATTATAAGTTTACAAATGTCTATGCCTTCTCTGGGATTCGAACTCAGATACTTCACTACGGTATTCAGCGTTATTAAGCGTTATCCCATCTGGGCAGCCTTATACTTACCAACAGCACAGAAACACCAAATCCATATATAACCAAGTGTTCGGATTTTATTCTTTAAATGGACTATCGGTCGAACTAACGACCTGATGGCTTTTTCGCTTGCAGCACTGCGTTTTAACGAAACCGGGCCTGAAGATGAGATAGATTCTACTATAAAGATGCAAATATCGAAGGTTCAGAAAATTAGATTTTGGTAGAGATTCATAAGAAGATAACAAATACTTTGCTGACCATTAAGAATGCTACACCAGGAAGAAAAACAAATAGCATAATTTTATTTATTGTACATTTGCAATATGAGAAAAAAAAGATATGCTAAATTTAGTGAGCTATTTAGGGGTTCATTACGTGCGAAATACAGTACACAAAGGTGACACCTTCGGTAGTAACAACATGTGTAATCCGGCTGGGCACCTAATCTAACTAAGCTCGGACGACAGACACAGTACTTCATTCCTCGTAGCTTCAACTATATTCTATGCAAGTATTAGCATGCTACTCTCGCGGCAACTTAGGATGGGATGTTCTCCTTGAGTGAGAGATCTGGAAAATATGGTAGCTAGGACAAAATTCAATCATATTCTGAATCGAGGAGCACAGGCAACATGAGTTCGTGCATCATCTAGTTGAAAGACGGTGTTACGTAGACCTTGAAGACAGTGTACAGCCGTGGGTCTTTCCTCATCACGAATGTAAGGGCATTTGCCGACATGGGAACAAGAGATGGGCGGAATGGCTCCTCATGGCACACGCCAAGTGCTGCGCGGTTATGGCTTTCGCGAAAGGAAGTTAGTAACGTTTGTTCTCCTCTGTGCCTCCACAAACAGATACATTCGTTATCATTCTAAAAGCAGAATAGGTTTCGTCTGAATCGCGAAATGGCGCCACACCTGTCTCCAGTATTTCAGTTCAATTCAAGGACGTCACTGGGCCACGTCCATTGTAGGTGCGCCTGTCGCTACTATAGCGTCATGAGAAGCAGGAGGAGTGGTCACCGTGCTGATAGTGCGACGGATGTAGATTTCGCCACACTGCCCACAACGCCCTCTCTTGATTTAAAGTACCAGGGTCCCTGATATCCTGCATGACGTTCAGTATGGCTTTCATGGACCTGTTGATTCTATATACCCCTGACAGTCATGAGATTCCGACCAACACGGGCAGCAGTGCTGCGGAAAAATGAACCGTAGTCCCAAGAGTCCATGATCCTGCCGTCGAATTCGGACACATACTAGTAATAATTTCTTCTTTTTATAGGGAGCAGAATACAAGCAAGCAATTGACGATTAAATGCGATTTCTCAATCAAAATCCCGCTGTTCAACTTTCCCATTTATACACAATGCAGATGACATTACGCATACATGCTTTGCGCCCATTATCTGGAATGCTAATCGTTTGTATATCTAGCACGCAGTACCTGAGGTTCCTACTAATCTGACGCTTTAGTGCATGCCACGTTTATGATGTTGCAATTTTAATTGGCATCAGCGTAATGATATCATTTGACAAATAAGTACTGTTTTAAGTAAATTGAAATCTATCGCACATTTACACTGCCTACATAGAGTCTGTAGCATAGAAAGCGACGCACTACGGTGTTTCGAATTGCGTATGTCCATAGCTTGCGACAGAGTATAGAAATGATTAACATTTGGTGGCGAATAACAGACTAGCTATGGAGCTCCAGCGAACTGCAAGGGAGCATCCGAATGGAATAGACTGCTGTCTCCACACCTCTACAGAACTATCGACGGATGGTACATAAAACAGAAGACATTCCAATGTTAATATAAAACTTCCATGCGTATGTGGTTCCGTCGACTTGCGTGGATTATACTACGAATGTCTCGCATATTGACTCGTGAGGAGTATGAGCAGATATCACCGTCTGAGAATAAACGAAGCAGGGTGACCGTTGGATTACTAGACATTTGGAACCGAACGATTGGACCATTCGACGATGTTGGCGGGAATAGGTGAACCATGGTTGTACAAAGAAGTGAAGAAGGAAACTCTCGAGCAAGAGCGATGACAGAACGCGAGGATAAAGTGATCGTCCGGTCGGCGTTGACAGCCTATGATGCTCGACTCTAATCCTTACAGCCTGCGATCCGGCGTGTAACCAAGATACCAGTGATTGCAATGACAATTGATACTAGACTAAGCAAACTGGCGCTGAGGTAACAGAAGGCACTTAGCCGACTGACCCTCATCTTCGCAGACCGTAAGGCATTTTTTCAGTGGTGTCGGGAGTACTCCACTTAGTATCTAGGGGACTGGGATGTAATTGCTTTCACCGATGAGTCCAGCCCAGGGAAGACATGTCTGGAGACGTCCAGGACAGCAATGGATACACACTTGAATATTATCAACAGGACAACTAGGAGCTATGGTATGGGGTGCCATTTGATTTTAAAGCCGTACTTCTTCGGTGCGGTTTACTTACAGCATCCATATTACATCTTACGCTTCCTTTCGCGGATCTCTGGGCTTACATTTCAACAGAGTCATGCTCGGACGCACACGGCACGCCTTTCTACTGATTGCTTTCGAAATGTCCTGCGTCTTGAACACTTCCCCGAGCGACGTAATCGCGAGATCGCTCCTCAATACAACATATTTAGGCTCTTATTAGCAGCTATATCCGACTGTGCTTAGAAGGCGCCGATCTAACTTGCCAGTTTGAAAGTATATGCCAAGCAATCTCTCAGGAGGGCATGCGCCAAATTTGCGGGTCAATGGCCCAACCCAATTGCAGCTTGCATCAGGGCAAAAAATCGGCCAATGCCTTATTTATTTATTTACTTATTTTATTCTTGTAGCTGCATTTCCTAAACAAAATATTAAATTCCTATGATACTGTCCGAGTTACGTTTTTAATACATGTACATCACATCTACAGATTTTTGACTGATTCGAATAACTGTTTTCTGTGTCACAAAAATGCAGCAGAACTTGTAAGTTAAGTTAATTGAATATTGTGAAGCTTAGGAGGGGTATTTGCTTAAGAGGAATTATACTGTCATGGAGGACTTTCTAAGGCGACCTGTTTCGTATTCATGTTACGCATGGGGAAAACACGAAAATCAACCATGCATGTTCGCCTGGGATCGAACCCGGATCCGATGTCCAGTATTCAGCGGTCTTAACCACGCAACCATTGGTGGGGCTTGAAATTAAAAGATGTAGCTTCCATTCGACGAATACTTGGGTCATTCCTTGTGGAAGTTGTGTCCCTCCCAAAAAAGCATAATCTATAGGGCCGCCATTTCAGAACCTTAAAGTAATCGCTAGACTAAAATATTTTTGCATCATACTAGAAGGCGTCTGTAGGGCTTTTATATATAAGATTAGCACCATGGAAACAGCTTATTTAAATTAATTTTTTTGGCACCTATAGCGTCCTGTTTTGTGTAGCCTCGCTAGCGGCGCCTTTCTCCTATTCATGAAGTAAAATTTCGCAACAAAAATTGCTCGTCATGAAAAGTAGGTAATTAAAAAATCAACAGTTAATTCCACAAATGATGAGCCACTTGACACGGCGTTTCGTGAGACATGAGTCGGAGGAAATTTAAACATATTCAATACATCGATATGTGATCTGAGAATTTTATATCTTCAGAAATGACTTTTTTACTTTTAGTAACTAAAATAATGTTGCATGCCATGTCATTCAAAACTATGTAACATTAAACATGAAATAAATTCCGCGCACATGAAAAACAGATTCCAAAAGAATCATAAAAACATATACAATATTTATCAAAATTCCAAAACCATGCCGAAACTGTGAAGGGAAAACAAGAGAAATGATTCAAAAATACCTTACCCGCTATGAAGAACCCTTTATCCAGGGTGTTACATCTTCAGCAGCCCTCTCAAGCGAAACAGCAACCGTTTATAAAGATAAATGATTCATTTTGAAAGTGAAAATGCTAAAGTGAAATGGACTGGGAAAAGTTTTCTCAGAGAAAAATCTCAATGGTATATTAACAAAAAATTTTTTGTTTAACATGTTTGTAAACAAAACAAAAAACCTTTTGTTAATTTTAATGATGTCTTTGTTTACAAATAAAACTTAAAAAACCTTTTCTTAATTTTAATGATGTCTTCAGACATCATTAAAATTAAATAAAGGTTAGTTAGTTTTTTTAATATACCACTCAGATATTTCTCTGAGAAACATTTTCCCAGTCTGTTTCACTTAACTATTTTCACTTTCAAAACGAATCACTTATCTATATAACGAGTTCGCGTTTCGCTTCGGATCAGCGAGTGCTGCTGAAGATGCAACATCTTCACCTGGATAAAAGCTTCCTCATAGCGGATAAGATGTTGATGATCCCTATAAAGAATACTCTTCGACATGGTTTTGGAATTGTGTTTGCTATTCTATAATATTTTATGACGAGAAGAAACAAACGTGGTCTGGATAAATGTTTCTTCTAGCGCGTCCTTATAAAGAATACTCTTCGACATGTTTGGGAGTTGTGTTGGATATTCTATATATTTTATGACGAGATAGAAACAAGCATGGTTTGGATAAATGTTTCTTCACAGCGGATAAGATGTTCCTGAACTGTTCCAAGATGAAAAGGGTTTCTTCCAGTATTCGAAATTTTTTAGAGGCAACATGAAAACGATGAAATGGAACGAGAGGAAAGAAATGGGTGAGACTAATGCATTTACATGTGTTAAAAAAATATGATGACACTACTACAAATATATTCCGTGTTTCACCTTAAATCGCTACGGGTTAAACGTTTCGATACAATCTGGTTCGCCATTCTGAAGAATATATTTTCCTCCGATCATTGGAAAACAGAATCGCTATAGTGACTTTTCGGTTCTTCTTCTTTTACAAGTTTGAACAATAAGCATGGCTCTTAAATTTGTTCTGGTAGCATTAGGTTGCTACAGTGATTTCGAAAGGAACCATGAGAAAAAGTACACTTCCTGTCACGCGATAGGTGAATTTCCTTTAACAGTGTCTCATTATCTATGAAACTGGTATGTTCAGAGTTCCCCCACTCCTTTGTATCTGTACAAACTTTTTCTCCCTTTCTTGGCATTAAAACTGTTCTTCCACGAATATTGAATATTCTAATGTATAATTCAGCTTTAATACTTGGCAACAGTGCACTTAGGGCGCATCAAAGTTGCAAAGTTAACTGCGACTCTCTTAAAGCTATTTTTTATTTCGTTACATTCGGTTCTTCTTGGTGGTTAGCGGGAGGGCGCTGTGATCACGAATGATGGGGACAGAACGCTGGAGATGGACCCCCGTCCTGGAGTCTGCCTTTCGGGGTGAGTGTGTCCACACTGAATGATGGGGACACTTTACGGAAGACGGGGACGCCTGATGTATAACTTCGGTAAGCAGGCATATGTCCCTCGCCCTCCCCTGTTTCTCTTTTTTTATCAGCTCCACCAGAGCCGAGGGAGCGGACAAGACAGCACCAGTACGGTCCCTGCCGAGCCCACCTGGGTACAATACCAGGTACAATAGCTGATATTTTACCCCCGTGATTGAGACTGCCTAAGTACAGATCCTAGCCAGTACTTCCCAGGAATTCTCTTGAGTCAACCCCCGGGGGGGGAATGATGGGGACAGCAGCTTGGCCAGCTCCGAAATTTTTATGTATGTTTTCCGGAAAAAAAGCCTTAATTAATTAAAAAATTTTCTCCGAAGTGTCTCGCCCTCAAATGTGACAGTTTTTGTCTGTACAGAAAGGATCTTATCTTAATCGCTGTTCATTCTTCTGCAATCCGAAGGAAAAGAAGAGCTTTCAGATAAGTAGCCTTATTTTCTTTAAACTAAATCAAATATATATTACTGAAGTGCCTTGAAATGCATTTATTTATTATAGTTGTAGGCCTCTGACATTAAATAATGGTTAGAAATTGCTTTGTATCATATGTTTGTTTTCCTGTAACCTGTAGTGACGCTATCCTTATCAGTAGATGCCATCTGTTAGCACTCCCCATCTGGGCCCCTTTGAGGAATTTCTCGAGACAGGCAAAGGGAATCTTGGGCATTGATGAATGTAAAAGGTTGCAGTTTTACTGTTTTCGATTGCAATTTTTTCATTCAGTTCGCAACTAAAGAAAACAATAAGATTAATTTATATTTCCTTGAATACATCTCTTAGAGTTATGCTCATATACTAATAAAGTGTGCCTCAACTTGTTAAACTAGTACAAATATATAGTAAACTATGATGGTTAAATTATTAAATAAACATAATGTTTAAAAAAAATAATCAACCAAAAAAAATCTGATATTTATTTATTTATTTAATTTTGCTGATATGCTCTCGCCTGTGTATGGTTTTATGATCTTGTGTGATGTTGTTCGCAAAAAAAAAAAAAATTTGAATATGTTTGGATACCATAATACTATATGTTACCTTACTTAATATATACTTTTGTTTGGACATAACGTATTTAGGACGTTTTCTGGATATTGTGCGGAGAACAGCCGTTTTCTTACTTCTTTTCCTTTTCTTTCTATAGGCTCTTTTTATTTTTTTTTCCTCTCCATTACTTTTGGGCCATTTATTTTTAATTTTATTTTGTCCCATAAATTTTTCCTGGCCGTTAGAACTCGTATAAAATATACGAAGTTCCTTTTTGTTCTCCTCTGAAATACGAAATTGCCCATTTTATATACACCTTTCCTTCGCACCCTAGCTTGATTTTTCGCCCATCGGTTCAGAAAGACTTAGCGAGTGCAAAACAAGACATCTGTCTTCTTTCTCTGTCTGTCTGTCAGTTCTTCTCACTGGAAGAACGAGAAGCTAGACCGCGCGCTGTACCCTTCTGATGCTGGCCAATTATGTTTGACTTGAATATGACGTCATTTATAGGC
>KK122541.1:0-13626 GCA_000611955.2 Stegodyphus mimosarum
TGTACACAATTTACTTTTATTACCAAACGGAACTTACTTTCTGGACGTACATTGTATATGATGTATGAACACTGGCACAGTTTGCCCAGGTATAATTTTCTTGAATAAATGCCGTCTGGTCTGCCACCCACCCTGGTTGTGGGGGACCTGGTAGTAGATGGCTTCTGGAAGCAGAGGCTTTAATCCGTGTAAGGGAGGCATATTAGTCAGCCAAGTAATGGAGCCTCTGTCTTCTGGTCTACAATTTTCTCCAGGCCGCCGAGAAATATCTAGTTCCATTTCTCGAAATTACTAGAAGGTATATACGATTAAAGTTACATATAAGAGCAGGATACGGTTACAGTTACATATAGGGATCAATTACAGTTGCTCAATTATAGTGCTAATTACAGTTATATAAGGACCGGGCCAAAATGCTGCCAAATGGTCGCAAAGTTTGGCATCTTTGGGCGATTTTTTGCTAAATGTGGCGATAAAAATGAGTCGCAAAAACCATCCCCAGCTTGACGATATCTCGCCAGCGATGGCGAGGCCTGCCACTATAACATTATTCTTTCAATAGAGTTACGCTTTTTCAACCATTTCGTGTTGCTTTAAACGAAAGATATTACAATTTCACATATAGTTTCACTAAAATTAATTACATATATACAAAATTGGTAACAATATTTTTGTTTCTTCAGTGGGCTCACAAGTGTAACGAAAAACTTATTAAAATTGTTTCTTATTTGATCCATCATTACATTTTCTATGACGAAAGACATTGCCTCGGTTCTTCGCGTAATTGGGCTTTCAAAAAAGGATAAAGATTTCGTTATTTGGGAAGACTTTTCTCCTAATAATTTAGGAGTCACGTCAGAGAAACACGATCAATAAACAAACTCCACTTACTCTAGAAGTTTTTTAAGATGTTAGAGAAGTTGTTTTGTAACTGCTTTTATTACGGCTGTTGTAAAATTCTTCGTTATCTTTCTAACTTACATCTTAAATTATTTATTTCAAAAAATCCATTTAATCTACTAACAAAAACTTTGTAGTCTAATTTTTTAAAATGGCGATGTTGTTTCTGATTTCATTGCCTCATTGCTTAAAATTCCAGAGCAAATTGCTCTCTGAAGTAATTGAATATTTTATCTTTCATGCATAGAAACTCAGTACTATGTTCGCAAGTCAGAGCTTTCCAATATTTTTTTTCAGCTTGTTAATTTATCTTACCAGTTCGACAATATATTCGTTTCAGCTTTGCATGATTCCGTATCATCAACGGGTTAATGTTTCATAAATTTGAGGTTAATCTGTTTACCTGCAGATGGTTTTCAAAATAACAATCTAAATAAATAATCACTGTTTATGTAATCTATACTAATGAAGGAACAACTCAAGCGAGTGTAATCAGTTACTAGTTCAACTGGCACGTGTAAGAGATATCGATATTAATTAACGGCAGTGCAGACTATTAAAGGTGTGGTGATTGGAATATCAAATATTATTTCCATATGACATATCAATGTTTGTGTGGTGGTAAGAAATAAACAATATGAAACCAAATAACCAACTAAGTACAAAACATTCTGAAGAGTAACTGATTTTTTGGCGGGGAGGGGAAGTTGATTTCGAAGTTGGATTTGTCAGAGTTCTGGGTGAGTTCATAGACATGAATAGGCTTTAAAAGTGGAAAATGTGAAATATCAGTTATGGCCTCGCACTCTCTTCCTATTGCCAAATGGAATTCCACCACTTACACCGTTAGATCACACGCGGAGGAATGCGATAATTCTTTACATTCTTTATCATTTAAAAGGCACTTTGGGAGAGGCATGAGACCCTGTCAACTAAATCCAAGTGGTGACAAATTATTGTGCGTTACCTTCGGACTATAGAGACCTGTTAAACTCTTGAAGAGGGAATCATAATTATCAGTTGTGGTCTTGTTACATTGAAATTATCTTGGCTGGGCAACAAGAGCACCCTTGGGAACATGCGATAAATAGCAGTTTCTTAAGAGTACATGTGAATTTATTTTAAAAATGCCGTATCTAATACATACTCACTGGAACTTGAGATCAAAGCAGTGAAGCTCAGGATTAGGAGTTCTAAATCACTGTTTTACAGGATGAACAAGCAGAATTAATGCGGAAAATACATTAAAGTATAACATCTTAATGTTTGTTAAGAATAACAAACAATAACTTTTATAGTGCAAAGGGAAAATTTGCCCTGAAGGACTATTAATTTCGTTTTGGCATTTTGCTTTGGTTCGCTATAAATGTCGGTTCACTTTTCAAACCGTTGCCACCAAATATGAGAGCCCTGCATTATATTTAAAGAAATTAAGTAATGAATAATCTGCATAAATGTATGTATGTTTCTCGCACTGATAAAACAACGGCACCTAGAGCCGTCCAATTTTGAATATTGAACATTTCCACCCGAATATGGGCATCTGGAAGCGCAAATTTGAAATTTGGAATTTGTTTATTATCGATTTCATATTTTGTAACTTTAAGGAATTTTTTATTAACAAACTCAACGATTTCAGAGCGAACAATGGTAACACTGTACGAAAAAAAAACATTTTTGTCTCCAGCGTGCGAGACTTTGTATCGCAAATTCTAAAGATATGCTCATTTTAAAATGATTTTGCGATATTGCTGTTGAACTGAATTTTATGTTTTAAGTTCGAAGAACATGATATTTAATAAATAAAGGTAACTCACAAAACGTTAAAAAAACGCCCCTTTGGGCATAATGTAAAATCTGAAAGCTTTCAGATTATTTTTTTTTTAGTTGTATATTAATGTTTCTAATTTTGAACTTTTACTTGACTTCCTGAAGCAAGAGCGAAATAATGCTTTATAGATTAATCTTATGCAATGGAGGCATCTTAAGCATCAGTTTCAGACTCCAGACGACCTCGAAAGCGAGAACAGTAACATTTTATAACCTCAGGAACAAATTTGAATGCCTAGCAAATTCTTTTTCTTCATCTAGCTTTTATAGTCACAGGCAATCTTATTAGTGTTTTTTTTTTCATCGCACTCCGCGTATATTAGTCAAGCGTACTGCAGTCAGGTAAATTTGGAGGTCACATATCAAGGCTAACACGGTCAAAAAAGTTACCTTTGAGCCACTTTTGTGTTTTCATGTGTCTGTCATCGTGAATGCTGGTACAAAACCTTGTTAGAATGCGTATGATCTTCGAGCTGCAATTTCTTCAATCCAAGACTTAACTACCGGTAGCCAATAAGCCTTCTCAATAAGCTACTGCACATTAAAGTTTTTCCTCTTATACTATACTTGACCCTATCTTGTGTTTTTCTGGCAGCCATGGTCTCCATATCAAAATCTGAATCTACAACAAACTGCTTCCTAATTCTCTGAACTATCTTGTTTTTAATGGCCAACTTCATCTTATCGAAGATGACTTTTTTGGTCATTCTGGCGCAGAAGGAGTACAGAACGCAGATGGATCGTCATTCTGCATTCCTCGATGGATCTTCATCCAGCGTACTCATGCAGTGGGTTTCAGATCTGTGCTTTTAGATGTCATAGATGCTTAGAACTGAGAATCTAAAACAAAAAATACGGATAAAAAACATCTTGTAATTTCCTTGTTTGCAGTCGCGTCAATTCTACTCACGCACCCTGCAGACAGTTTAATATTTCCCTTCCAGCTCAGATCTCTACGGAGCAGGATCCAAGCATTGATGACTTAGGGTGCGATTTTCAAAGGACGCCAACTAATTTGTCCTTTTAAGGACAGCTAAATAAAAGCGTATAGTTCATCTTTAATTATTAATATCTCTAACTAACATGCATTGCCTAGGGCGCTGGAAATGATGGATTTGATATTGGATCTATGTAAAACATTTCTTTTTAAAAGATTTACAATCATTAAAAAATTAAGTACAATCATTAAAAAAATATTACTCTTTTTTTCAATGGTCTTCTTATTAAATATTAAAAACTGACGTATTAATTCCATGGTCTATTTTATTATTTCCTACTATTTTTTTATTTCTATATGCTTAGTAGTCTTTGGAGCATTTATCCATTTTTGAGTTTCTGATATGTTGGATGCAATGTATAGGATCTCCTAGAATAAATAGTAGGATTTTTTTAGATCTCTGGGAAATACTTCGGAGAAGCTTTTATTCGAATTCAATCACTCAGAAAGATTACGAAGAAAACTTTAAAGTCTCAATAGGTGCTTATT
The DNA here is from genome assembly GCA_000611955.2 of Stegodyphus mimosarum. Lineage (NCBI taxonomy): Eukaryota > Metazoa > Arthropoda > Arachnida > Araneae > Eresidae > Stegodyphus > Stegodyphus mimosarum. The sequence goes on from KK122541.1 coordinate 4,217, forward strand.
AACAGCACGTCGTAGTGAATTCAGTCTATGTCCATCCTCTGACATATAGCGTTTGATATAACACTTGCAATTGTTAATCGGATTTTCTCCTTGAGCTGGTCAAGATTACCAATTCTTTTACTGCAAATTTCAGTTTTTGTGATTTTTATATGTTCAGGAGTGGGAGAACGTAAATTTCTCACTCCATGCAGTTCATCTTCATCGTAACTTTAATCGAAATCGGAGAACTACCGCGTGTGCGAATACTGAAAAAAACTGGTTTTTCCTTCCTTTCTGCTGACGACGTTTCAAGCGAGTGTGTGGGGCCTCGGCCCACACATGTCGCCCTCCTGTGATAATGTCGTTTTGGTTGGATGAAAAAGAAGGAGCGGAGATGGCCTAAAAAATTGCACAAAGTAGCTGAAAATGTTTGGGTGAAAATTAATCGGTCTTGATGCAGTGCTAAAATTTAAACCATCCTCGAGCAAATTATTAATATGTGTTTCATCTCCAGAAAGTGCCGATAGTTAGTCATCAATCATCGCCTCGTCGAAATTACCATGTGCTGAAAGAAAAATATGTGTGAAAGAAATAGCCGTACGCGTGAAAAACTCCATTTGCAATTTGTGTAGTATACTTGAAAGTAGTTACAGTGCATAGGGTGAACGATGATTAAAGATTAGAAAGTTGTGTTCTTTTTCAATGTAAGACACCAAGATACCGTTCCATGTTTAGCTTCTCACGTTTTGTGTTCTAAGTTAATGTATTATGCTATTTTTGTGTCCTTTGTGATCTGTGTTATATATATTTAATCAAGAGAAGGTTTTTGATAAAATAAATGTGAGATTAAAAGAAAAGTTGTCTCCGCAAGTCTCATGTATGTGGGTTATTGGGTAAGTGAAACATTTTATTATTCTTGATATTAAATACCAACGCAATGTACAAAACGTAATTTTAGGCTAGCAGGTATTGGGCATATATAACATTTGTTTTTGATACTTGTAGTATCTAATTTATTTATGGAGTCACACCTCAACACCACAAGGAGTCTTTAGAACATTTGCCCAATTCTAGATTTATGGTATGTTGGATTCAATACGCAGGATCTCCGAGAATGAATAGTAGGATTTTTTGAGATCACGGTAGTCGAGTGATGATCAAGATTATCAATTCTTTTACTGCAAATGTTAATTTTGGTAAGGTCCAGAAAAAGGTGTGAAAAGGTAGCAGTTAAGATAACAAATTTAGCGAGCTGCGGAATGGATCAATTTCTGCTGAACTGCCTTTTGAAAATTGATGATTCAAGTTGTCTCACAAATGGTTCCCAAAGTTGGGATGTTCTCCATCTTGTTGGCAGAAAGAAGATCTACAGCTTAGCAGCTTCCGTTTCTGTTTGCTCGATTCGAAAGAACAAACATATCTCCAATACGTTTTTGAAATATGCACAAAAGTTTATATTAGTTTCAAGAAAGAATAAAGGGTTATAGATCTTGTTACTCATTAGGTTACCCAGATCTTAAGAGAATTAATCTTAGCTCAAATTTCATTAGTTCATGTATCATATGCGGCTGCTCAAAGAATCGTTTTTTTTACTGACTGAATTAAATAAAAGCACTTTTCATAAATTTCACATCATCCATACTAATACAGAACTCACGAAATTACGTTTTTAATTTTATTCTGGAAGATCCTGTACATTGCATTTCCTTCCTTCTAACACAAGACGCAGAAATTGAAATTACCAAATTTTAGTGTTCATTTGCATTATTGCTTTCATTTTTATTTATTTATATCACTTGATTTTTTATTGCTTTAAATTAGACAGACATCAGAAAATTTCTTTGTATGATAATTTTAAGTTTTTGCAGTATAAGCTAGTCTCAAGGTCTGTGGTAAAGCTGCTGTCATTTTACATCATAACATGATACTGAATTTCCTTTTCCAATTAAAGGAGTAAATTTCTTATCCACGAAGCAAATTAGGCAATTTTAAAGATTTTCAGGTGTAATTTGAAAGCAATTTACTATTTTAGGTACCTTTTTAGGTAGTAAAATTGTATCGGGCAGCAAAGATTTTCGCATAAAATAAATACTGTGTGCTTTTATCTATTCTGTTGCCCCTCACAATGATGCTGCCTGATACCATGCAAATACATTCTGCCTCTTTATGAGATTACTGAAGTTTAAATTATATGTGTAGTTACACTGAAGTTGAAAAGTTAAAATTCTTCCCACAAAACATCCAGCATGAGAAACATAATCAGAATATTTGTGTCTGTATAAGTATAACGTTGTTATTTGACTTTATAATGAGCTACAGAAGATGTTGCTGCTTCCTTTGCTTCCTCTTAAAGGAAAAAAACCTTCAACCGGAAAACAATAGCCAAACCGAGAATCTGTAATCTGAGGAGAGGTTAACTGTGGATTTTAAAAATCTCTATTTTTCTCTATTCACCCACATTAGTAGGAATTTTTCCAGAAGTCTTTTCTTTAAAAATGGGGATGTAAATATTCTTAAATTCTCATGATTGATAAACGTATTTCCTAACATAACTGACGTTGATATTAAAGAAAATGTTTTTTGAGGGGGGCTAGAGACTACACAAACAGGAATAAGTTTAAATGAAGTGAAGCAAAAAATGTGTGTAATTTAATAGGCTGTACAGCTAAGTCATGTGATGTCCACATCAAATATTTTAAAAATGATTTGTGAAAATGCAGACAAAGAAATATTTAACACAATGGAGGATTTTTTAGAGTCAAACAAAGTCAGAAGCTATAGCAAGAATTTCAAATTTATTTTATTTTATTTTATTTCACGCTAATCCTGAAGCAGTTTGCGAGAAGCTTGACAATCATTTTCATCAGGAAATTTGTGGTATTGAGAAATGACTTCAAGGCTAACAGAGTCCTAACATGCTTAATGATTTTTCTTGAGCGATCAAGACTGATATCAGCCAATTATAACAAAAAATCTTATACCTTCGCCATTTTCCATGTATATAAATGTAACTTATATATATATACAAAGTTGCTGTAAAATCGTATAAAGCATAAGTATGCATGATAATAAATATTTGTACAATGGCAAATTTTCGATTACATATTCGAATTCAGCAACTGAAATACTGTCAGAATCACATATTTTCATTTTTATGACAAAATAAAAAGGCGTTATTCAATAATATATACCCCGCTATTGACTCCCATTTATCATATAGTGATTCATTGTTATTTGAGAAGAGTTTGTTAGCATTATAAGGATTATAATCACTTTATTTTTACCATTAATGTAATTTAAAAAAGTTCTTCAAATGAAATAGTTCGCGCAGTGGCTAAAGAATTTTGCTGTGACTCTTTTATCTGTACACTAACGTCTACAAACTTTGTTTCGCCTAATTTTTGCATCTATCGATCATTTCGGAAAATTTTAAATCGAGTTCTCTCAATTCTAAGTCTAAATTATGTTTTTGTTACAGCTGTTTTTCTAATCATAGGATAATAACTGTAAAATTTCTCTACTGACTTTATAAAAGGCTTTTATAATTTTTTTCGTTGTATTTTGCGAATTAGTTGCATGTTCCACTCACACAGAAGCGAAATGTTCGCCCATATTATAAGATGACCTTCTATCGCTTTTTTCCATGCCTGTCTTACGTCACGCCTCTAATACCACTGCATATTCGTGTTGAGCAAGAAGCAGTAATTCAATAAATATTTCATCTACGCAATCCCATAAGCTTCTTCGATGAGTGGCATTATGCAAACAATTATGAAATGCCAGCGACAACGCTACATATTCAACCAGCATTTAAAAAGCAAGGTGTAAGCATACATCTGCACCATCGCAACAACCCCAGCAACAACACTGACTACACACACGGGATGGTTCACGTATGGAAGGCAAAGTTGGCTACACACTAGTTCCTCAGCATGGAGAAGAAACCTTGCACGTATGAAAGAAGTGACTAAGCGATAACAATACCGTGTTTCAGGCAAAAAACAGTAGCTATTTCCAGAGCTATAGAATACCTCCCTCAGCAAATCCTATAGGACAACACTATCCACACAAACAGCAAGTAGGTACTTCTGTTCATAATCAATCAATACCTTACATGGCATATAGTTATAAAACTCCAGAGAGACTTACGGAGGCATCAACATCATAACAATACTCTCTTCTCGGTGAAAGGGCATGCTGGGGTAAGTGGAAATGAAACTGCTGACAGATTAACCAAGGTGGCAATATCGGTTAATATTCATTATCCACAACCACTTCTGTCACACTTATATTTGAAGAAACAACCATAACGTAGGCATAAATCAAATGGCAAAGAAAGTGAGATGAATATGAACAAGGCGGCCGCACATTCTACTACATAACACAAATAGACGACAAATGCAATATCGACTCCGCAGTTAATGAGGTTTATTACACGACATGGCTCCTTTCCCGAATGTTTGAATAGACACGACTTCAGCAACATCGACTTCTGTGTCTGTGGAGAAATAGGTACCCCAGACCATTTATTTTACCATCTTCACACTTACCGCAGAACGTCATCTTAAAATCCCCAATAACAATGTACAAGCTTTCTGTAAGTTTATGGTAAAACAACGCTATCTGCTGGCAAGGATAGTTTGTTATTCTCAGACATTTTCCCTCCAATGGCGACTTTGGCTATTAATAGGGTGCTATTAAGGCCGGAAACTGTGGCCTCTTTATTATGGAGGCACCTAATAGGTGGACAACGTTGCCTCCTGTGAAAGGACGGACACATTACATCCATGCCTTCTCCGGCATTCGAACCCGGTCCCTTTGGTATGGCATCAGATTCACTAAGCACTTTCCCGTCATTCCCAGACTTAACCATTTTATAGAATAACTCAAAAAATAAAAAAAATCATTTATCTAGATATGAGTCATGAACTGGGTCGGTAATGATCTCTTGGGAGTCGATGAAATTTTGAAGGGGGTCGATGTTGATCAAGGGGTCGACTGGGGTTCGATAACCGAATATTCAGGCTCAGTTGGTAGGCATCGTGAAGATATTACTGATTACAAAAAAAAAAGAAAAATATTGATACTGTAAAACTTATGATTATTTGCTTATTGAAATAAAGCTATATCATACAGTAAGGAGGAAATCATATAAAATAAATATAAGGAAAAAATACACAAAAAATTATTTAATATATTTTTTTAAATGCATACCTTTTTTATGCAAAAATATGTAAAAATTATAAAAAGTAAAACACATGAACGCTAGAAAACGCAACAAAAAATATGAAAAAAGCGAAACTTCCTTAAAAGATCGTCATACACAAGCCGCTTGCAAAATTTAAAAGATTTTAATGTTTGCTTCGAAGATATTGAAAATTTGAATGTGCCAGCGTGACTCACAGAAGCGCTGAACTGCAATGGATCTAGTCTTGATATTATGATGCAAGAACAGTGATTGCATTGAAGGAGGATATTAAACACAGGTCTTATTTAAAGCAATGTGTACGCTTAGTTTTGTAATTTAAAAGTCATCTGACAGAAATGATCAAAAATAAAATTTGTTACCGAACAACATAACTGACTTTTCCTCTTCTTATCTAGTAAAAGCAGGCTTTAGTCAAGTCAATAAATTTACTACAGAAAACCAGAAATAGTTTGACTACTTTTGAGCGAGATGATTTAAAAATGAAGTTCCTCAATTTTATGCCAAATATTTAAGAAGTTACGTCAATACATCAAGCGTAGCCCTTACATTCATTGAAATTGAACTTGTGTACAATTAGGATGTGTGATTTTGTTTCCGAAAACTTGCTTATATTTGTAAAATTATGAAAAGAATAATAATACAAAAGACAAAACATAAATTTAATAAACCCTTTCTTTTTAAACCTTTCTTCATGTTCTTAGACTAATTGTTAAGTTCTTTATGGGCAATTATTTTCTTTATGATTATGCTGTACACTGTAGAAAAAAATGTAAGAGTGTCGATGAAGAAGATCTTTGAAAAAGGTCAGTGCAAGGAAAAGGTTGAAAATCCCTGACTTAGATCAAGAAAGTGATTAAAATTGCGGCAGTGTATTCCGGTATTCTTATAAGTTTCAGGTAAAATTCCCTGAGAGAAACACAGATTGAGTCAAAAAAAAATTATCAGTTGAAGCACGTTTTCTAGGTGAATAAACTGATATCATTTTGGTCTTTAACCCCCTCCCCTTCTTTGAAATAAATCGAGAAACAGCTTGCAATTTTGTATATTTATTTCCAATAAATTATTGCTGAGATTCCTTTGATCCTAGCGACAGAGATTAAGATTTAGAGAGGGCGATTAGCTACTTATCAGAACTTTGCATGAATATTTGCATATTTTGAAGGCTATCTAGGTCACTGTAACTGTAACAGATAAGTAATTTCGATTATGTCTCTCTGAGTGCGACAAGAGTGGCAACATTTTGAATGCATTTTGAAATAGTGCATGGACATAGCATAAGGTTAGTTGTTCAATGTGCGATTGTTCACATATTATTCATTCAGTTAATTTCTTCCATTCTTTATTTATTTTATTGTCTTTCTTTCTCTATTCATCCATGCTAGATTAAAGATGTAGATATTGCTTCTCTAAACGCTATTTGTTTTAAAGTTTTCGGTTTGTCAAATTATCTTATATTAAAACGAACAAGTTATTATGATTTTAACTGCCGCACAACCGAGATAATATTAGTGACTGTGAGTGCCGTAAGGGCCCGGGTTCGAATCGCGGAGAAGACATGGATGTTTGCAAATGTATAGTGCCTGAGCGGCATAAGGGGCAGTCAAAGTGCGTGGCGAACCAAAATTCCTCACCAGAAGTTGGCAGTAGGGGATGAGGGGTGGGAGACCCTCAGAGTCCTCCACCTCGGAATGCTCACCTTCAGAATTGGGGACGGAACTCAGTCGTACTGACATGTTGCGCTGTTGTCTATGAAAACAAATTTATCACGACATCACCTAGGTACGTGCGAACATGAGGCAGCAGACCATCATTAATGTATCGTTGGCCAGTCAGAGTCCCAGCTGGAAGCACATAGAGCAACGTACGGCCATTGATCATGATCTCAGCCTACACCATGACACTACATGTAGGATACAGATATATTCTTTGTATGTTTGCTGGACTATATGCAATATCATTCTCACGCCAAATCAATTGTCGTCCACAGTCAGACGAGAGACTGAACCTTCTTTCATGTGAGAACAGTACACAATCTCAGTCGTCTTCCCTCCAAGTGCGATGTTGATGACATCATTGCAAACGGGCAGAACGGTGATGTCTAGACAATGCACACAACAGGGCGGCTGAAGAATAGTCCTCCTTGAGACAAACATGTGGCTACAGTTTTTCGGGAGATTCGCTTGCCAGCAGAAACAAATAACTGATTTGCTATTTCAGTAGCTCTGCCGCGTCGGCTCCTGTTTGTCGACAGCACTGTGTATCTATCTTCAACAGACGTCGTACTGCGAACACGACCTGCCCCTGATGTTCGTTACACATGCCATTTGTTTGAAATGATCTCCATAGCCTTGAAACAACACTGTGGCTGACGTCGAGCTCCGTAGCAACATCTGTTATATTTCGCCCTTTTTCATCTTGCCAATAAAGCTGCTACTTGTAAAATCATCTAAGTGACGTCGACAAGTTCGTCAATTGTTTCTTTCCCGTAATTCGCTTTTGAGCATTAACGGTCTATACGCATCAAATCCTTTATATCTCTTATCAGCCTATCATGTGATGAGCAACTTCGGCAATCCAAAATTTACATAAGCATAACACATCTTACTGTATCCCGCACATATGCTAGTTTCTATATTTTCCAGCTTTTCATTTTGTGGTTTCTATCGCTGCTAATGTCATTCGTCCACTAGCGTATATATGTGTATACTTTCAGTATTGCCGATCACAATAAAAAAGTGGATATGCACAACTAGATGCTATAGCAGTCCCATATACAAAATTTGAGCATTCCATGGCTAATCATTTTTGAGTTATGCAAGATACATGCGTACGTAAGTGGTAGAGAAGTCACGAAAAATACATTTCAAATCCATCTTAAATGCATTTTACAATCCATTTTGGGAAAAAGAATCTTGTATTCTGCCCGTGCGTACAGACATCACGCAGAGAAATAATTAAAAAAGGATCTGAAACGGTCAAAATGAATATTTCCGTTGAAATATGATACCCGAAGCTTTTCTTGATTATAATACTCCCTTTACTTCGTATAGGGGAGTAAAAAGATTACCAAATCTTTCGGCATTTGAACATCTCGAATTCTTCATATAATAATAATAATAAAGAAGGGGCGGGGAAATTTAATTAAAGCAAAATCTGAAATCTGTACTTAATGAAAACTGAATTAAAAATATAGCTTTTTAACACACCCTTATATCTGTGAAGTATTTTCTCTCTTCTTACTGCGTCCCTTTGTGCTGTAATTGAAAAGTATTTACAGTTAGCAATTGGAAGGTCCAGATTTTGAGTTCCAGTTAGGGCATTGCACATTTTTCACATCTCCTGTTTAAAAACAATGTACTCAGTGGTGTCAGCAATTGGGTCCCCACCTCTCCAGTCGCACTTTAAGTGAAGGAGTATGTAAGATATCTTCTCCATGCCTTCGTGGAGTAATTGAAAGCACGTCCGGCTAGCCGTTGTCATGTCCGGGGCTCGAATCCCTATAAGGCACTGCAAATTTTTCGTTTTTCCTACTTCAAAATAATACTGATGATTCTATATATGTATTAAGAAGATACAAAGTGTGCTAGCAAGCCGGCATCTATCATCAAACTATCGCTTCAAGAATCGTCATCGTTTCGTCCAAGCCCTTGGTGGCAGTTGTTGGACCGGTTTCTGCCCTCATCGCTGCTAGGAGTTCAAAGGTGAAGGACAGGTTTCGGCCTTTCTTTTCACCGACTGTCTCTTCACCTACCACCTCGCTTCTTGATGCACGTTTAACTTTCCTGAAAAGTCCGATGATATGTTTCCTGATTTATAGAAAGCCAACTGTAGTTTTTTTTATTGAATATATTCATTCTACATGCAGTTTCTGAAAATTCATCCAGCATGGAATGATATTTTTTAAGCAAGAATCATGAACGATCTCATTGTGCAATTTAAGACTCATCCATTGTCTATCGCCACGTGGTGCACTGCTCAAAATTAATTCACTGGTAGAAGCCTCAAAATCAGAAGAAATTTCAAGATAAGTTTATTGCTGCTCTACATATATTTTCGATACAAGGTTTTTTGTGATTTATAGAAAGCGATGCAAATCGATTTGCTCTCCAAGTGTATCGTTAAACGAATGGACGTTCTGCATTTACAGTAGGACTATAGTTATGATCTGATTATTTAATTTTCTTGTTTTATTTGAGTGAGTTCAGCAGTAAAATTTTTGATA
>KK122541.1:15663-79616 GCA_000611955.2 Stegodyphus mimosarum
ATGCATTCCTTACATGTCTGCAGTTAATTTAAAATTCAAAATTCAAAGTAAATGGTTCACTAATTTATTTTATGTCACCCAAAACAATTGGAATTCTACTTATCAGATAATCCTAGGTTATGACTTCATTCAAAGTAACAAAATTTTGTTAGATTCCATAAATAAGAAACTCATAGTAGATAATACTCATTTGGACTTTGAAGAAAATTATCCCAATAAAAAATTAACGAACTCAGTTAATGTAAGAAGAAAAAATTGTAATTTAAACTCATTAAGAATGGTTTCTAATATAACTGTCCAGCCAGGTCAATCTCAAATCATTTCTTTAGCTGTTCCTGAAGCTTTAAAACAATTTAAAGAAATTTTGCTTTCTCCAAAGCCATCAAAAAATAAGTTCCATATCAATGAATCTTTACATATAGTTGATTGTCACAACCACATTCAAACTATTGTTGAAAACAACACCAATGAGAAATTAATTTTGAGGAAGAATTCTGTTATTGGAACTGCTGTGCCATTTCATTTTGAGGATATTGTTAGTCCCAAAAATCATGAGACTTTACAAATCAACACTCTAAATTTGCAAGAAGTAATTAAACTTAGAAAAGAGGAATTAAATGTATCAGACTTTAAACTAGATCATTAAAAAGAACAAGCAAAAAATGAAATGATAGAATTGCTAATGAATAACTATGCTGTGTTTTCAAAAACATATAATACTTTAGGATCTACTGATAAAGTTGTACCAGAATTTAAACTTCTTCACAATTTCCCAATTCAAACTAGACCTTACCCTATTCCTAAAATTGCAAAACAGTATGCTCAACAAGAAATTGCAAAATTATTAGAAGCAGGCATAATAGAACCCTCTTCTTCAAGTTATAGTTTTCCTGTAATATTTGTCAGGAAAAAGAATTTACCTGGTGAAGATAAAAATACACCAAAATTTCGTATGGTTGTAGATTATCGTCTATTAAACTGTATCACAGAATCATACAAAATTTGTCTACCAAAAATTTCTGAGATTTTGCATAACATTGCTGGTAGGAAATTGTATTGTGTACTGGATTTGAAGTCAGCCTTTTTCCAGATCAATTTACAGGACTCTGATAAAGAAAAGTTGGCATTTTGCACCGAACTTGGTAATTTTCATCCTTGTAGACTTCCCTTTGGAGCTCGCAATAGCACTTCTTATTTCCATACATTAATTTCAAAATGTTTAAATGACATTAAAGGTAGTAATGTTCAATTTTTTCTAGACGACATTATTATTGCAGCTGATAGTATGAGTGAGTTAAAATTAATTCTTCAAAAAGTGTTTGACAGATTAAAATCATTTAATTTAACTCTAGATCCAGCTAAAGTGCAGCTCTGTAAATCTGAAATAACTTATTTGGGTTTCAATATTTCACAAGCAGGTTTTTCTCCTTCTGAAGAAAATATTTCAAAGGTTACAAGATTTCCTATTCCAAAGGATGTAAAACAAGTTCAGGCTTTTCTTGGCATGATGAACTATTTTAGACATTTAATCCATAATTTTGCTGAGATCACTCAGCCAATAGTACACTTAACTAAAAGACATGTTCCCTTTGTTTGGAATCAAGATTGCCAAGATGCTTTTGATAAATTACAATCAATAATGTTGGACAAACCAACTATAAGGAACATTGATGATAATCATGAGATATTTTTGATCACTGATGCTTCTAAAGTAGCTATGTGTGGTATTCTGTTACAAAAGATTGATGATAAATTCTTTCCTGTAGAATTTTATTCGAAACTTCTCACTCCTGCTGAGTCTAGATACCCATCGATCAGGCGTGAGCTTTATGCTATTTTCTCTTCTGTCAAGCATTTTTATGAACATTTATATGGCAAAAAATTTACTATTTTAACTGATGCTAGACCACTCACTTTTCATATGCAGCTGGATAAGCAGCCTGACATTGTTGCCAGATGGTTGTTGTATTTACAAGATTTTGATTACTCTCTAAAACATATACCTGGTTTTTCCAATCCTGCAGATTTTCTTTCTAGAGTTCCTGAAGCATCTCATAGTGTAAACAATATCAACTTATTTCATTCAGATAATACTCAGTTAAGCATCCAAAATATAGTTAATCACCAAAGAAATGACAAAAATATTAAGGATATCTTAAGCCAAATTAACAATAATAAAGCTGATATTTGTGGAAAATATTTTATTGATAAAAAAAATGGTGTAGTAATGATAAAATTAAGACCTAGAGCGCATCATTTAAAGACAAGGCATTTAGAAAATAAAATTCTACTTCCAAATTCTTTAGTAAAACCTTGTTTAGAGATTGCTCATGCTCCGCATTTTGGTACTAGTAAAACTTATGAATTCATTAAGAAAAAGTATTTCTGGAAGGGCATGTTTTTAGATACAAAAAACTTTTGTGAAAAATGTCAACAGTGTTTGGAGAATAAACCAAAGTCATGTAAAACAATTACAAGTAATATAAAAAAATCTGATTTAGCACCTGGAGAAATGTTAGCAATTGACATTGTGGGTAAATTGCCTAGATCACATGATGGCAAATTTTTCATTCTAACTATTATTGATCATTATTCAAGATATTTAGAAGCTATTCCTCTGTCAAATATTACATCTGCTACAATAATAAGGTGTATGAATCTTTATTTTTCAAAATTTGGTATTCCAAAAGTAATTTTATCTGATAATGCTTCAAATTTTTGTTCAGCTGAATTTGAAAAATTTCTAAAAGATCTCAATATTGAACACAGAAAAAGCTCCATTTATTATCCACAGTCTAATGGAATCATAGAAAGAGTTCATCGAACTATGAAAGAAAGCATAGCTTCTTTATCCAATAAGGTAATCGAATGGTCAGATAGATTAGCTTTTTTCAAACTATATTACAACAATTCTAAACACATTGTTACAGGTTTTACTCCCGCACAGTTATTTTTTGGGCGCGAACTCAATACACCTCTAGATACAAATAATGAACCGGTAACGGTAGATAATCCTTCACAATACTTGTTACGTCAGAGAGAACACATTAAAGCAACTAGAGAATTAGTGAAACAAAACGAAGAAAAATATTTTCAGTCTCAAAATAAAGTTGTTAAAGGCAGAGAACCACCAAAATTTAATATTGGAGATGAGGTATTTTTAAAGGCTTTACAACCACCTCATGCTTTTCAGCCAAAATACACTGGACCTTTCAAAATAATAAAAATTTTTCGAAATAAAAACTACTTAATTCAAAACATCGAGGACCACAAAACTCAAAAAATTCATTGTAGCAAATTATTTAAAAGAGTTGATCCAAGGTTCAATTTGATTAATTAAGAACATTTATTTCATCGAGCTTGTTTTTCTTGTTCACTAAGTTAGAAAAAATAAATAAATAGAAGACATACACACATTTGTAAGTGTTAGGAATTTATTGGATTTATTTCCAACAAAAAAAAATTTTTTGAGATTTCATGATTTGTTTGGGTGTCGGTTGGCCACCTTCACTCATACGTTTGGTTGGCTGCAGGCTGGTCCGGGTTGACTAATGTCATGGAATTTACAGAAACAAAAAAAAAGTGTGCAGTACACTTAGTGATCATTACAAGTAACGAGCTAGACATGAAAATTGTGCTACTAAAACAAGTTTGAGTATTAAAAATATATATATATAGAACAATAATAAAAAGAGGAAGAAGAAAATTAATGTGTTCAAGAAAATGAAATTGTAGAGTAATTGGTCTAGATGAATTTAGTAAATTCAAGGGCAAATTGATGTTATTCAGAAGAATTTATAGAATCTGTATAATTAGAAACTTGTCAAAAAAATGATCATTAATGCAGAGCTGTGTTTAACAGTGAAAATGCATGAAATGTAAAAATAGGTATTAGCTTACAATTTCCATTTACAAAGAGAAAATTGTAACTTGACTACAGATTATAATGAAAGTGTATGCTGTAACTATATGAGTAACTTGTATGATATGTATTAGTTATTAATTTTTGATTGTACTTCATATGTGTAGCACTTATCCCAGACAGTGAAATTATGATAAAATAATTTTTGACTATTTTTCATTTGATTTAACTATTATACCAGATCATACTTGTAATGAGTGTTGTGCGTCAGTAAAATTTATCGTGCAATGAACTGTGTTTCGCTGAAATTTATCATGCAGTGTTCAGCGTCAGTGAAGATCATGCGGTGATCTGTGCTTTTTCTTTGGCCGGAGGGAATGTGCTAGTAAGCCGGCATCTATCATCAAACTATCGCTTCAAGAATCGTCATCGTTTCGTCCAAGCCCTTGGTGGCAGTTGTTGGACAGGTTTCTGCCTCTTCGCTGCTGGGAGTTCAAGGGTGAAGGTCGGGCTTCGGCCTGGCTCTTCACCGACTGTCTCTTCACCGACTGCGTCTTCACCTACCACCTCGCTTCTTGATGCACGTTTAACTTTCCTGAAAAGTCCGATGATGTGTTTCCTGATTTATAGAAAGCCAACTGTAGTTTTTTTTTATTGAATATATTCATTCTACATGCAGTTTCTGAAAATTCATCCAGCATGGAATGATATTTTTTAAGCAAGAATCATGAACGATCTCATTGTGCAATTTAAGACTCATCCATTGTCTATCGCCACGTGGTGCACTGCTCAAAATTAATTCACTGGTAGAAGCCTCAAAATCAGAAGAAATTTCAAGATAAGTTTATTGCTGCTCTACATATATTTTCGATACAAGGTTTTTTGTGATTTATAGAAAGCGATGCAAATCGATTTGCTCTCCAAGTGTATCGTTAAACGAATGGACGTTCTGCATTTACAGTAGGACTATAGTTATGATCTGATTATTTAATTTTCTTGTTTTATTTGAGTGAGTTCAGCAGTAAAATTTTTGATATGAAAAATAAATAGAGTAAATTGTAGATGATTAACTTGTATTTTCTTCTTCAACTATCACAACGTCTGGGGTAAGTACTTTATTTTGCTATCCTCTGTAGGTCACATATTTTATCCCTATCATTCGGGTTATTGCGGAAACAACGTGATGTACTCTTAATCACATGTCTTAATCCTATACTGGGTAGTTGGATTTCTTCATTCTTATTCGCGGTTCATCGCTGATAAAATTAATATTCAAAATTTTGGTTATCACTTGTACACCAGAATAATTATAATTAATATTTCTCATAACCTACAGAAACTAACACAATTTTAATTACATAAGAAATTAAAATATTTAAGTATTATTACTACAAATAAATAATTTACAACACAAAGGAAAGAAATTCAATCCGCGAAGCGCACAATTAAAACTGTTCTCTTCTGAGGTTCATTTTCTCAATACAACTTGACAAAAAATACTTGAACAACACTTTAGATATATTACATTTTTCAGAATATTTTTAAATCAAAGTAAATTCAGAGGACGAGGATTATTTCAAGAATTAAAACAGGTAAACATAAAACATAGAACGATAAATTCTATTCAGAAAATTAAGACTATGTCATTTAGAACCTGCACAACGTGATATTGGAGAGCCGCGTTCACTTAATTGTAATAATCGCGGTCTTTTCTTTAACGAACTCTTCTGTTGCACATTAATCAAAGTAATCTTTGCAAAGTTTTGAATTAAAACGTTTAAAAATCTTTTAGGTTAGTATCTGAAATATTCGAATGAAAGAAAAGGCGCAAAAATACGAATATCCCATACCAAGTAATTACATGAGGTGTAATCTATTAGTCCAAAGGGGCAGTTTTCCCAGAACGACTATTAATTTCCTTTTGGCATTTTGCGTCGATTCTCTAAAAGCGTTTTTCAAATTGTTGACACCAGATATTATTGCCCTGGATTAAAGAAATTAAATAATGAAGAATCTGCATAAATGTATGTATGTTTCTCGCATTGTGATGAAACAACGGTACCTAGAGCCATCAAATTTTGAATACTGAACGTTTCCGAATATGGGCATCTGAAACTGCAAATTTGGAATTTGCTGTATTATCGATTTCATATTTTGTAAAACTTTAACTTTTTTATTAACAAGCTCAAGAATTTCAAAGTGAGCAATGGCAACGTTGTACAGAAAAAAACATTTTTATCTCTAGCGCGCGAGACTGTGTATCGGAAACGCTAAAGATATGCTCCTTTTAAAATTATTCTGCGATATTGCTGTTGAACTGAATTTTATGGTTTAAGTGCAAAGAACATGATATTTAATAAATAAAGGTAACACAAAAAATGTTAAAAAAACGCCCGTTTGGGCGTAATTTAAAATCTGAAAACTTTCAGATTTTATTTTTTTTATTAATTATTTTATTTTACACGATTTACAAAATCTTTCCTTTAAATCAAAATCCTATTTTCATCGCTTAAGTTGAGAGAAAACATCAGTTTAGGCAGCAGGTGAATGAGAAATACTTAGAAACAGTTTGGTAGAATAAAAACGCATTTATGGAAATGCTGATTTCATGCATATAAAGTGGCAGCGCTGATTTATGGCAGATTCCATTCAACTGATACGTTAGTTCTAGTATCTCACTTGCGATTTACAATCTTAATTGTAAGTCGTTAATATCTGAATAAATAAATATTTAATTAAACTACACACAGCCAAAGTTTTAATTAAAGATTTCAGTAGAATACACGTGAGAACAACGTATCATTTGTATATTGATTTCACACCTGGATCCACTTTTATTTTTTATATGCGCTGCAATTTTTGTCATGTTTTTATTTTCATGTGCGTGGCAGTTTTTGTATTAATTACAGCCCAAAAGTTATATTAGTCTGGAAACAGGATTTTGCATCGAATCAAAATGCGTTGTTTCACTTTTCGAAAATATAAGATATTTATCTTTCAAATTGAATCTGTCTGTTGTGGATTAAAAAACTAGCTATTTGAAAGCAACAGATATAATTTTAAAGAATATTCGTTTCTTGCTTTTGAATCGGATTGATTTAAATAATAAAAATGCATTTAATTCATGATTTATCTGATTAAATGTTTATTCAGTATTTTCATAGAATGATATTATTATTTATTGCATATTTTATAGAACTTAAATAAATTTTTAATTACAAACTATTAAAAATTAATTCGATTTGAAAGCGAGCAGTAGCAACATTGTGCGAAACAAAACATTTTTGTCTCCAGCAAGTGAGACTCTCTATCAGAAATTCTACAGATATGTTGTTTTTAAATATTTCTGTTGAACTGAATTTTATGTCTCGTAAGCGCGAAGAATGTGATATTTAATAAATAAAGTAAACACACAAAACGTTAATAATAGAAAGAGAAGAAAATGTTTTGTAAATTCATCTTAGTAACAAAACTAAACCTTGATATGATGAACTGAGGAAAGACTGATGAAAGAAAATGGAAAAATATATGCCAACACTTACTGCTGCGTAGGGAATTCTAAGCATATGCTGCTTTAAAAATAACCGTGATATTACTGTTGTGTTGTATATAGCGCGAAATGGTAAACTGCGAGCTCAGTGAAAGCGTAAAAAATCTAACAAACCCTTTTGAACGACGATGAGTGACCCTATGGTGTAAGTGGCTAGGACGTTCAGTCAACAAATAAAAAATTCTCGTTCGGCAAATGCATAGCTTATCCATGTTTCATTGCTCTAAAAAATGGATCTACTGGGTCTATGCTTCTTCTTCATCGCCTTTTTAAATAAGGGAGAACTTAAAGAATTTTCGTATTCCATCATAATCTGACGTAAGTGACTAGTACGTCCAACTGCAACTGGAAGATCCCTCATTCAAATCCCAGTGACAGCATAATTGAATTCTCATATTTCCTGTTTCAAGAAGTCTTAGGAAGCGCTAAGAGAAGACTCTATCTACTATTACAACAGCTTCATTGCAATACACCAAGACATTGCTTACGTCACGGTATCTGGTATCACGAGATTACCGGAATACTCTGTCTTTCCAGTATTGCGCCAACCTGATATACACTGCCCTCCAAAAGTTAAGGAACAGCATGTTTTTTGTGTCTTATTTGAGAATGAAGCAACAGAAGCAAGAAATTTACAGGACTTGTTCACTAAACAGTTCTTTAATAAATGCGACATAGAATGTTACTAAAGTTCAACACAAACATGAATTCCAACAAAAAATTGCTCTGTTGGCAGAGAAATCTAGGCTTGGAGAAACAGTATACCACAGATTTTTGAGGGAAAACGGGATGGTGACATTACAAAAATGGGTTCTTATAAGGAATGTGTCCACCCCTAGCTGCAATACATTGGCGGCAGCGACATTCCATGATGTCATATAAGTTGTCGATCAGTGAAATGGGAAGCAACGACCAGACACGGAATAATCCTTGCTCAAGTTCATCTAACGGCCTTGGAGGAGGATTTATATCCTGCTGCTATTGATCCTCGATTTCTTCTGATGAACGACAATGCTTCTTTAAGCAGCAACCTGTTTGCCGAGGTAGTCCCAAAGATGCTCTATCGGATTCTCGTCTGGGGATTGAGATGGCCATTCCATCCGCTCTATACCGTGACCCTCAAGATATTCTTCAGCAACCAGAGTTCGGTGCGGTCGAGCATTATCGTCCATCAGAAAAAATCCAAGATCAATAGCAGCAGCATATGGGCGGACATATTGATCAAGGATCTCATCTCGATATCTCACGCGGGTCAAAGTTTCTCCATGGAACATATGCTGGTCAGTTTGACAACCGAGAGAGATCCTAGCTCAAACCCCACCACCTCTGCAACTGTGTCTTTCCACAATGTGGGATTGGTTGTATCTGGTGTGTTGTTCCCTCCAGATTAGCTGACGACCACTCTCCAGGTCGTCTGTTGTCTCCAGTGTGAACCTGGACTCGTCTGTGGAGACAACAGACGCCCATTGTTGATTGGTCCAAGAAACATGTTCTCTTTCTCAACATAAACGAGCAACTCTGTGTCCTCCTGTCAAGGGCCACAAGCAACTGGTCGTCTACATGCATACCTGTATTGTGCAGGCGTCTGTGCACTGTAGTAGTTAAGATTCTTGTTCTTGTTGCCACTTAATGATCTGCCATGAGCTGAGCACAGTAATATTAATCCTCCTTTGGGTCGAAAGAGCTAAATAACGATCTTCCGCAAGTGTTGTAACTCTAGGTTTGCTTATAAGATGCTTTCTAGACACAGAATTCTCGGATACAAACTGATTCCATAGTCGGTAGACCACATTACAAGAGACACTGAGACGTCTAGCAACATTAGCTTGTGACATTCCCATTTCCATCCATCCGATCACACGCCACCTCAACGAATCGGGCAAACTTCTCCCGGACATTGATAGACTGTTCTAGATATTGTCTATGAAACTGTAATAACAACTGAAGATCAACACTCGTGAACAAAAATTACAATTTTTGCATTTTTTTCCAATTCCTATACAAGTATTTATTTCTATAAAATAAAAGTTTGAATTTAAACGTTGCTGACTTTTTTGTAATGGTGAGCTCTGAAAAACATACTGTTCTTTAACTTTTGGAGGGCAGTGTAAATGTCTTCCAATCACAGGGAAGTAAACACGAATTGTCATCCGGTCGACGATTTCACTGAGTCAGCTACGCATTCAAGCATACGCAACGGCTTAAACAGTATTCCATAGATGGGAACAAAACGAATAACTTATGCTTTATATAATAACAACAGTTATAACAATTGTTATAGATATACAACCGTCTGAACTCTTCTTTATGTTCTTTTCATATGTACTGTATAGGATAAATACATGTAGCTTCACCTTCAGGTGTTTTTTATTTCAGATAGTTTATAAGAAACAAAATAAATTTTAAAAGCACTTTTAACCATTAGATACATAAGAAAACAGTATAACTTAATTAATTCACTTAGCAAAAGTGCATTCTGTTATTTCTTCAAACATGCTTTTTTCTATCTGACACGTTTATTAATTATTTGAGCAGGATACTGATGAGGATCATACTTTTCATTGTTGGGCAGTAATTTCAGAATTATTTTCTTGCTTAAGTACAATCTTCATAAAGGCTTGTAGGCTATCTGGACAAAAGGCAAAGAGGATACTTGCGGAGGGGGGATGTATGGCAAGGATGTGCAGACATTTGTAATGATGGGGGACCCCGGATCGGTGTAATGTAAAGGAGAAAAAATCAAATCAAAATCGACGTCAAACTAAATCTTTTCTTTACTGCTGATGTTTAAGGAGGGGGAAGTAATGTAAACAAACGTTTTAAAGAATTTATTTATAAAAAAAGGGAGAAGGTTCTTAAATTTTGCTAAAGAACATCGTAATATAGGCAATAAATGCTGAAAGCTTTTTCTGACTCTCTCCCCCGTTAAATAAAGTACCACTTGAAGCAACCAAACGAAGTATGGTGTTAAAATACACCTTTCTAAAATTTAATTTCACTCGATTCAAAGATTTTGCTCGAACTTGATCCCAGAACCTCTCTATTTTATCCTTCAGCAACGGCTGTATGTAATTTCTTAAAAAAAAATTAACTACAACCTTTGGGGGGGGGCATGCGCATAGCAAAATTAGATTTCTTATATATATTTCTTCCTGACTTTTTAACAGTATTTTTTTGGGGGGAAGGAGCGGACGCAGTTCCAAAATCCTCCCTCAAACATGATTTGAATTCGGAAATAATAACTTAAAGGAGTATTTAATTTTTAATTACTGATCTGCAAAAGAAGACTTTTATATGAAAGATTTTAAAAAATACTTGATAATTAAAAAAAGCGTTTTTTCCCTTTACATGATTGTAAACTCAAAAGTTTTCGAAGTCATAAAAATTACGACCCTTAAAATTTACTAAAATTTCCCAACATATTCATATTTGATCGCGTAAATCATTTTCTAAGAAACTAATAACCTATAATCTGACAAAATTTCCATCTCTTGAAAGACACGAAGAGGGATTCAAAAGGGACAAACCGGTCTTCAAAAATCAATAAATAAATCAGCAAACGACTTGTACACATCTATACATTTATACAAGGTAATCCAAAAGTCGTGCACATCAACCTTTCAAAGGGAAAAATGAAAAGAGGGAAGCTTTATAATAAGTTTTGTCTTGGGCCTCCAGTTTTTTAAATCTGGCCCTAGATTTGACTTGCTAACAAAAGTATAAAACGAGCTCAAAACTATGCTCCAAAATGTCCGCATTAAAAACAAGTTTTACAAAGCGCTTACTTAAATTATACTTATATTCTAATTTTGTACCTTTATGGTTAAAATCTATCGTATTTTAACTTGCGAAACCAAATTCTTGTTTAATTTTCGAAAGTAATTTCTTAGTAATTGCAAAGGGTATTTGAAACTTGTAATCTATTCCAGTTTTGACTCGCTTATCAAGAAAGATTGAGAGATTTTTGGTTTGATTCATCGTTCTGAGAAACACATTCTTTCTTGCAAGAGAGTTGCAATGCTGAAAGTATAATCTGAAACGAATCGTAAATCATTGTTAACGCGAGTTTCTTTTGCATTTCTTAAGCGCAATGCCTGTGGACGGAGCATGACTAAAGCCATATCAGCTCCATTATCGTATAGATGCCAAAGTGCGCTGAGAGGATCTCTTAAAAGAAGCCTCTTGAAGGCCATTTATTGTACCCAAAATTCTTCTTAATAGCTTCCGATTTCTTATCAGAGCTCCTAAAAAAGGTTTCATCGAAGATGCTTTATGTACCCGTTAAGAAAAAGACATTCAGAACAAGCAAGGAAAGCTAATTTGTTCCCCGCAAATCATCGTAAGGTCACCAAAATTTTCAAAGAAAGTAACCTTAGAGATAATGGACCTCGAGAGTAACGAACTTGGTTCTTGTGCCACCATGACCCTGCTTGTTCAATTTCGCAAAAAACCTCGTCTTACCTTTGGTCTCCAACGCTAATAAGTCTAAGAGCTCCGAACACGAATTCTTTTATCGCAATAAGATGCGATGCGCAATTTTCCGCCGAAAATATTCTATGATTCATCCATAGAATATTCTAATATTCTATGACTCATTATGACTTAATATTTTTATAGGTGAAATAGAGATACATAAAATGATCTTCGTTAGAATATGACACAGCGATTTGGTTGAGTTTTCTAGCTAGGATTGGCACATTCTTTTGTTTTGTGAACCTATAAGTTAAATGCAAGTGCCGTATTTTAACAGCTTAGTCAAGTTGAATGTATTTACAGCTGTTTTTCATTGAAACGTTAATTAAACCACATGAATTAAAGATAAAGCATTAAGATAAAAATCGAGAGGAATAATGATACGTATGTTATTGCATTCGAAGTTTTGGTCTATTAGAACAGTTTTAAATTGCTTGATGCAATACTCTAGAACCCGAGAAGGTAAACATATTTTCTTCAGCAACACCTAATATGGTATTTCGGAGGTAAATAGGTTATTTCAAAACATTGGAATAATTTTTTTGAATTCATTCATTTAAAAGTTTATAACGTTGTTTAGTTTTCTTTGAAACATAAAATGTACGAAACGTTTGAAGATGAGAAGTGAATTTTCATATGTCCTGTATGGTCCCACAGAAACTGAAAAAGAGTGTAAAGAACCTTTTATTTAACTCAAATAAAAGTTAACCACTCGTGCTTACAACGTATGACCAGCAATTATGACTTAAATCAGAGATATTGAAATTGATTTAACTAAGTTAGCCTAACGTCTACACAACTAAAGCAACCCGCAAGTTGGCTGTGAATTAAAATCGACCCGACTGAGCCTAATGGCGAAAATAATACAACTCGCAGAATAGTATTCACAGGAGAATCGAAATTAGCAGCGTGACCTTCAGCAGGGGGAGCACGATCTGATTCTACCCTATAAAACCTTCCTTTAAATACTATTTTCTTTCTACCTCATTTGAATATCACGCGACCTAGAAATTTACATTCTGTCAGAAAAATGAAAATGAAGAGGATAGGAAAGCTAATTAACATAAAACAACTGATTAAAAACTAAACGAGACATTACAGATTTCCCATCGTACGGGATAGGCGTAGGGTTGGAAACTGGCTTCACGAAGCCAAATTCTAAGAATCTGCTCCCCTTCTAATTTGGTTGCATAAAAAGAATTTATTTGGCTTTCTGATATTTCCCCAAAGATTTTTACTTGCATTAGAACTCCAGATATCCGTTGTAGGAAACATCTTAACCCATTCGGATATTCAAAGGAATCCAGTATTATTCAGTTGTTTTTTCTGTGTAAATTAAGAGCCTGTTTACTAAAATATGAGGAGGGGAATATCTTTTTATTCATTTTCTGTACAGATTTCGCATATTCCGGCTTCAGACAGTCAAATTAGTAAACTAAATTTTAATTAAGATAAAAACAAATTCTAAAAATTTCGTACATAAAATGGTTTTTTAACATATAAATGTTTTTTTTTCTCTTTCATGTTTACAAGTCTCCTTTTGAGCACTGGTTTTGAAATTCCTTTTACTGAAGTCATTGATACTATTGCGGAAACTAGATAGCAATTTAGTTTCAATGAGCGAGATTTTGGCAATATAATTAAGTTCATTAAATCGAACAATAATTAAGAGGTAATGAAACACTTACTAACGCAGATGAACGCTAGTTTTATGAAGAAAACGAGGATAATTTAGAGAACGCCGACGGCGTTGAAGTACTTACATAAGCAAAATAACTATAAAAAATTATTGGAAAGGTTGACGCCTTTAAAAGAGAACAGGAACAAGCCAAAGTAAAACTTAAATTAGGCAAAACAACAACCTTGTGTTTGACGTACATTTTAACTGAAATGCTATCGATTTCAAGGTCAAACAGCTACAGATCCTTCTTCGTCAGGAGTAATAAAATTTCTGCAGAGAAGGGAGAAGCCATAACCGTATTTATTTAAGACAAAAAACTTGACAGAGCAAACTATAGAAACTAATCCCGATATTGAACCGATATTAATAATCCATTACCGATATTCATTTATTGCTATATTGATAGTCTTAAAATTCGCCACATGGTAAGCAATACAATTTGTTGCTACAAAGAAATGTATGACGAGGAAAGGCCAAAGAAGAAAAATGTGCAGACATCCTCAATTGCACAAATTTTAGCAAATGTGTGTGTGTGTGTGTGTGTGTGTGTGTGTGTGTGTGTGTGTGTGCGTGTGTGTACTTATTTCCACAATTATTTAGGTTTCAAAAAGTCTGAAATACAGACGGAATTAATTACTCAATTTCACAAGCTGTCAGTAAGACAGCAATACTGCGAGGTATTGTTGTAAATTTATTTCAATAACGATTACACGGACGAGAAAATCAAATTGCTTTAAGGTATTTCTCTCACCTTCTCAGCATGCCTTCGTGGCATAATGGCCAGCACACTCGGCGTGTATTCGAAGAGGGCCATGTTTCGAGTCCCGGCAGGGGCATTGCTCATTTTTCATCTCTCCTGCTTTCAGAAAACATACCTAATCTCTCTGCAGTGGCGCCCGAACTAAAAAAGGTGGTGGATGATGATTCTCCACCACCAGGATTTGGCTACTGAGTCCCCTAACTCCCAGTCACCCTTTAAAAGGAGAGAATATGAGGTATTTCTTCCATCTTCTTAGTATGCCTTCGTGGTGTAATAGCCAGCACACTTGGCCGTATTCGAGAAGTCTGTGGTTCGAGTCCCGGCGAAGGCATCGCTCATTTTTCATCTCTTCTGTTTTCGAAAAAAATACCTAATGTCACTACAAAGTAAAATATTACATTTTACTTTCAAGAGTAACCGCCCAGACGGAAAAGCGGTTAGTGACTCTGACTGCCGCACCGAAGTTCGAATCTCAGGGACGGCATGGATGTAAATTGTCTGTGCCTACATAGGAGGCAACGGTAGCTCACCTTTTAGATACCTCCGTTTTAGGGATTTATATTTATTTTAAATGACCAGTTTCATTTAATTTTAAGTTCCTATCCTGTAAGCCTTCATTCCCCTAATTGTCAATACCAGAATATTTAAATTTGGTAGCGCGCATGTATTAATGCAGATTCTACTAGTGGAAGAAAAGATTTAAGTATCAAGTCTCCTAGAAGGGAAAGTTGAAAGAGTTTGGGAAAACTCTGTGCGTGTTGTAGCGGGAGCTTCGGCTTAACAGTTATTGCTGGTTAAACGTGTCGTAACAGCTATTACCTTGCTGCCAGTAATTCGTCCATGCTCTGTTAGGAAACAGGATAGTCTGACCCCTGTAACGCTACTTGTTAATATCTTGAATTTTGAGTTTAGTTCTTACTATTTCAGTTACCGTCCAAGCAGAGGCGCAGTGTGTTAGCGTCGAGTTGACGTATTGTAAATAATTTAAAGAGTGTAATAAAGGGTAGTTTTTAACCCTTCTTCTGTGCAGTCACTACGCTCCAGGTTTCACAAGAAATAGACAAGTAGAACTTACACCGTAATAAAGTCACCACTGGCATTAGTAGTGGCCCACGCTGTACGCCCCTTAGTAGTACCCACTTTGAAAATAAATATTCAAAAGTAAAATTACGTCGCGTTTGTATATTGTTACAATAAAAATAGCTTTGTTGGAAGAATCAATTAAATGCAAGGTGCCTTTATTAATGTGCTTTTTTGAAAAATCTTCATAGCAACAAAAATGTTAAAATCTAGTTAATCTTCCTAAAAATGCTGGTAAATGTGTAACGTTTGCTTTGACTAGCAGGTTATTTCTTATACTGAATCCTTCTTTACTTTTACTATTTCATGTAATCCATCAGGAAATGCACATTTAGTTAAGTTTAAATAAGAAGAGAGAACCTAAGTTTAGAAGGAGAAATTTGACAACTTATGACCGGAGTACGGGGATTTTAATTCTTTCGGCTAGAGAATTGTACTGATTTTTGGTGAGTTATCTTTTTACTTTTAGTTATGAGAGTAGGCGCGTTAACATATGAACCAGGTTTTTAATCTTTAATATTTTATTTGAAAATAATTACATGTTATCGCATTCTGTGGCCGCACAGGAAAGATAGGAAGGTAAAGAAATCATGGGTAGAGCGAGATGCTATACATAGGACTGCATTTTACACCAGATTGGCAATACATCCTTTGCTAAAACTGATTTTGAAAACTTTGGTGTTGCCATACTGGAGATGAAACTTAAGTCAGAAGTTCGAAATAAAAGCTTCCAGATATTTGCAAAAGCCTAACTAAAAAATTTAATTAGAATTTTTGAATTTTTACTTTAGTTTATATCATTACTTCGAATAGTTTTGACCAAAAACTCAAGCCTCCGTTTAAATCAATTACCAAAATGATGTTAGAATGTACGCACATAAAATCCAGCTTCTGCGTAATATTATATTATTGTGAGATGTTTGCAGAAATGTACGTTTTGTTAATATTTATTTAGCAAAAATTTATCTTTTTAGTGACAGATTTTACTAAAATATTTGAATAACAAAATAACACTCATAATGTTCTGATAGTTGAATCATATAGCAACGACCAATATAGCAACTTACGAAAGTTCTTCGGAAATTGCTTTCTCGGAGTCACGATTACAGGAAAGTTCCTGGCATTTCCAGAATAGTTGAATATACGACCATTGACCATTTCTTACCCTTTTAGTTTTGAGAAAAATATTTTTTCCACAATGCAAAACCCAGAATTAAAAGAACTAAACCTAATGCAAAGGGTATATTCGCTTGTACATTAATTGTAGTAGTTATAATACTTGAGCAACCATTGACAATGCTTCTTCAAGTAAATAAATTTTTCATATCTGATTTATTTTTATCTTGCCCACTCAGTAAAGTCAACATCTCTTCGAACTTCAAAGTACAAAATATGGCTTTCGATGTAAGACCTAGAAATGACCTTAGAATGTACTGTCTGTAAGTCGGTGGTTATTAACTAAGCCTTTTAAACCTAAAGCTCTGATTTTAGTGTTTGTTTACCGATGAATCAAAAGACTATTCCGTGATAACACCAATCTCTCACAGGTCATGCACAAGACTGGAATACATTCCAGTCGTTTGAAATTCTGCCTGAAGCTTGGAGAAGAAACAGTGTACGATTTCAAATTCCATCGTAACTTCCCTTCCAACTTTCTATCAATCCTTCTGCATGTAAAATCAAAGACATGATTTGTCTTTGAGACATATTTAAAATTAAACATTTGTAGATTTATTCCTTCACGTTTAGATTTTTTGATAAACTCAATACATTGCTGTACTTATTTCTCTCCACCTACTACTTTCGAGTTACCCCTTGACATCTGAACGTAAGATTTGCATATTCAACGGCTTTCTGGTGTTCGTGTTTTAACTATACTAATCGCAGCAAATGGATTCATCTGGTGCTGTGAAGATAACTTCACATAATAATGTTCATCCTACACTTCGGGGCCTGTTTTTTGTGCACCTATCCTACGCGTGTTCTTAAACTAATGTTATTATCCTTATTTTTAGTTTACTTATATAGTTTTCAATATTTCTGCAGTTGTGGGAGAAGTTTAGTAATTTTTAAGACAATTATGCAGAACATCTTATTCGGGAGACTGGGATCCAGCCTTTACTATAAGGAAATGTAAGAAGTTCTGGTCTTTTATTTTTAGACCCTATTTTGAGCAAACACTCTTTGAAAATTGAACACCAACAGTTTATTTTGTCCATTTTCCGTTTAATAGATGAGGAAATGGATTGAGTCGCTTTCTTTACGGTGTAGAGATATCAGATACATTTTTGAAAGCAGCAGACATGAAAAATGAGCAATGCCCTCGCTGGGACTCGAGCTGTGGACCTCTCGAATACGCGCTGAGCGTGCTGACCACTACACCACGAAGTCATGCTAAGAAGACGGGAGAAATACCTTATAGCCATTTCTTACCCTTTTTGTTTTAAGAAAAATATTTTTTCGATAATGCAAAACCCAAACTTAAAAGAATTTACCTAATGCAAAGGGTATATTCGCTTGCACATTAATTGTAGTTATAATACTTGGGCAACCCATTAACAGTGCTTCTTCGAGTAAATAATTTTTTTCGTATCTGATTTATTTTTATTTTGTCCAACCTATTAGTCCACCTTATATTAGCTTTTTCTTCCTTTTGCGAAGGAAAGGTCATGGATCTGTTCTTTAAACCAAATGTATGTGACCAAATGTGAACAATCGATTCAATCACGTCTAAATATGAAAACGATTCAGATTTAGAGGAGGTATGTAATGAACACAACTATGACTCGACTTCGGAAAATTCAATTAATAAATAAGTTCTGTTGTATTAATAAGCTTAAATAATCTTGGATTAGATTATGGATAAACATGCTAAGAATATCTGCTTAAGGAAAAGGATGCTTTCGTGGAGAATTGGCTCATAGTTGCAAAATGGAATGAAGAAAACTGCGAAAATACCTATAAAGACTGCACGGTCGCCGAGATTTGAACCCGGTTCGGGTTACCAATATTCAGTGACTTTTTTTTTCCATTTAGCCACCGGCGGACGTACATTGGTACGCAATGTATTGCTAAAATTTGAGTGAAATGATAAAGCCTTTTTCGGTATGGCCTAGCAAACTATTCTTATATTTGGCAAATTGTCGAGCCACTTATATGCTTAATTAGGGAAAACACAGTAATTAGCGATTTGGTAACATAGGCCTCGCTAACCCATGACCCACAGGTCAAAGAATGACCCGTTTTATAATTTCAAGTGGCTCTCTTGAGTCTCTGAAGTGAAGTATAATGTATAAAAAAGTTATGAAACGTAAATATAAAACGAGCACTTGAAGAACACATAAAAAATAAACCGAAAATAAATAATAATCTTAACATTTATGTTTAATTACAAAGTTGCAGTAGCATTTTAGTTGTTTTAAAAAATAAAAATTATGACATAATTTCAAGGAGAAATTGGTAAGTTTGTCAAAGCCGATCCATAATCCATAAATCCGAAAACATTGAATTTGCCATTTTTTCCGTATTCAGTTCAACTTATAAATGCAAGTACATGTTTTCACACGAGAAATTTGTTTTAACTAAGAACAACAACAGCTTAATTACCGAACTACAGCTTAATTTTTAAAATAATTGTAAAAATTATTATAAAAACAGTAAAAAAGAAAATTTGAAAGGTTTCAGATTTTAAATTATGTGAAAAGGGTTTTTTTTTTAAAATTTTGTATGTAACCCTTATTTATTAAACATCATGTTCTTCACACTTAAAACATAAAATTCAGTTCAACAGCAATATCGCAAAATAATTTTAAATGAACATATCTTTAGAATTTCCGATAAACAGTCTCACGCGCTGGAGATAAAAAAAAATGTTTTTTTTTTTTTTTTTTCCCAACGTTACCATTGCTCGCTATGAAATCCTTGAGTTTGTTAAACAAAAATTCGTTAAAGTTTTACAAAATAGAAAATCGATAATAAAACAAATTCCAAATTTCAAATTTGGGCTTGCAGACGCCCATAGTCGGGTGGAAAAGTTCAATATTCAAAATTTGATGGATCTAGGTACCGTTGTTTTATCACAATGCGAGAGACATATATACATTTATGCAGATTCTGCATTATTTAATTTTTTTAAATATAATATAGGGCGATAATATTTGGTAACAACAATTGGAAAAGAGAAATAACGCTCTTAGCCAACCGACGCAAAATGTCAAAACAAAATTAATAATCCTTCTGGAAAATTTGCCCCTTTGGACTAATGAATAATATTATAAAAATTATAATTAAATTTTATTCTTTTTATAACAATTAATGATATTCTTTATCTTTAAAGTTTCAAGCGTCTTGATACACATATTTTGGTTCACTTTGTCCCGCAACCAAAAATGGTTGCAGACTTACTTATACATCAGAAATAAAAGTTTCCCATCTCTAGAGTGTAAAATGGATATTTATAAAAAAAAATGCAAGTGTGATTTTATTATTATTATTATTAATTTTAGATCCATTTACCAAGTTTTTACTAAAACAAATTATAAAGGTGTTATAACTCGATTTTCCAAAACCCAAAATTCTAAACTTTTATAAAACTGGTACATCTTGAAAAAAGAAGAACTTTTAAGAAGACCAGTTTTAATATTACAAGCCTAAGATAAACCACTGCAGAAATATGAGAAAAAGACTTTTGTATTCATTATAATGTAAAATACAGAATCTCCACGAAAATAGCCTCGCTGAATATTTTTAAGACTATATATTTATCCATACAAATGCACGGCGAGCAAACACGCTCAAAATGAGCTGAAGTCCTTTATCTGGGGCTGTTAATTTTCGGTGTTTTTACGGCGGCTTCGAAATAGCTTTTTCTATGATCACAGCTGTTCGACATTTAAAACATTCTCTGCATTTATTTCTTGGCTCCGAAGCGAAGTGACTATATCACATGTACGCAGTATCCGACACAGAAAATAGACATCAAACAAAATTTCCTCGTAGTGTAGCAGCTTTCCTTGGCACGCAGCTATAAAATATTGCCCATAATGCGAAGAATGGCATAAAAGTTAGATACCGCATTTTGAGGGTTTAAGTGAGATTTACAGAAGGAGAATGGAATTGCTACAAGCGGTTGCAAGCTTTCGCTATTCGTTTTAAAAGCGCCTAAAAGGATAATATATGACTTCTACATGTTAACACTTTTGTTGCAAGCTAAATTTATATTTATTATATTAGTCCAAAGGAGCAATTTGCCCTGAATCACTATTACTTTCGTTTTGGCATTTTGCGTTGAAAGCTATAAACGGCAAATCACTTTTCAAATTGTTGCCATCAAATATTATCGCCCTTTATTATATTTACAGAAATTAAATAATGAAAAATCTACATAAATGTATATATGTTTCTCGCATTGTGATAAAACAACGGTGCCTAGAGCCATCAAAATTTGCATAACGTAATCTTCCGTAGAATAGGGGCATGCGGAAGCCTTAATTTGAATTTGAAATTTGCTTTATTATCGATTTTGCATTCTGTAACACTTTAACGAATTTTTGATTAAAACACTAAGCGATTTCAATGCGAACAATGGCAACACTGTATGAAAAAAAAAATTATCTCCAGAGCGCGAGACTCTGCACCTGAAATTTTAAAGGTATACTCATTTTAAAATTATTTTGCGATATTGCTGTTGGAATTGAATTTTATGGTTTGAGTACTTAGAACATGATATTTAATAAATAAAGGTAACACACAAAAGGTCAAAAGAACGTCCCTTTGAACGTAATTTAAAATTTGATTCTCTCTCTCTCTCTCTCTTTTTTTTTTCAGATTTATTTCAGATTTTCTTTTCCTTTTTTCCGTTTAGTTTTTACTTTTTTTATTGCAAATTTTATTTAAAATTGTGTTTCATTTTGGAGATTTTCTTTTATATTGATTTTGAAATTGTATATCAAGCACATTTTAAATAATGGGAAGAATTATAAATAATAAAATAATATTTATAACCTTACAACACTAAATCTGAATTCTGAGTAACCTACCTATACAAGGCAGATAAATTTTCGTCATGTCCTAGAATACAGAAATAAAAACTGATTGCAACAAATGTAAAATCGCTTGTTAGAAAAACGCTAAAATGTTTAACAGAACTCCTTATAAAATCTAAAATGTTTAGCAGAACTTGTTACAAACACTGCTTCTGTGTAGTTATAAACTGAACACTTAGAAACTCGTTTCTGTGCTAATGCTCCTTCTAGCATGTCAGCAAGAAAAGCTAAAAAAGTCAAAAGCCAAAACTCATCAACAATGACTACACAGCACTATAGTAGATAGAAGCTGTGTGTTACAGCGCTCCTGGCAGAAGCTGCCAACAATCTTGTTCTAAATTTAGATCCTCACTCGCTATTTAAACTCACTTAGTTTTCTTTTTTGATGGAACTAACAGGGAAAAGAAAAGAAGAAAATGTTTAACACAAAAAATAACATGGTAAGTGAAATATACCATAAATATTGAGTAGCAAAACATGAAGACTCTGTTCCATGAGTGCGCAAGGCTACGAGTTTGAAACTCTCACGGAAGAATCACAGAATCGTCAGAGGAAAGTTTCTTTTTCCCTCGTATATGTCACCTATCCTGTAAATATATATTGTATATTTTAGACATGTTACATTAGAAATGTTAGAAAAACTACAAATTAAAATTTATCAAAGATGCTATTTCGATTGACTTACATTTTGAATTAAGCAATTAAGTTGTATATGGCATCAAGGCATAATATTTGCTAAAGGATTTGAACCATATCGTTCAGTTCAAACTCGCATAAAAAAGTTGATTATAAATTATTGCTTTTTGACAAAATTCATTGAGCAGATATCCCACGTATTTTCTTTATCTTTTCCTATTTTCGGAAGATAGTTTTGGTTTAGGTTGAACTTTTTTAAAGGTAATTTTTCAATTACTCCGCAACAAGCAAACTTAATTTCCTTAAGACTGAAGCTGATAAGTTCACAGGAAGACAATCAAATAAAGGTATCTGTTCTTGGTAATATATGAATATTGGTACGAAAATATTTTAGCTTTTAAAGATTAGGGACCTATGTCTGATCGCCCTCGATATCGATAGAGTTACAATGAAAATCTCTGCTAATTTCAAATTGTTCTTTACTTCCTTGTACAAAGTAAAGGAATTACTATAATCGTAAAACATTTCAGGTACCATATTTCAACGGAAATATACATCTTGACCTTTCCTGAGTTCATTTTGACTATTTTTTTTTCGTGACGTCTTTACACACAGCCGCCTATTCCCCGATCCAATCACTCGCTGCTCTATATGTTAGGATTAAACAGCACGGGGAGATAAGCTGAAGTGACTAGAATCATCGTCTATACGATGACTCGCTCAGGCTCGGCAAGGCCTGTAAAGATACTGTCAAGTCTGTCTCGGGCTGTGGGATCGCTACATATTAACTAATTATAAGAATGATCCTTGGGGGTTTCTAAGGATGCTGCTTTGACCAGCCCGAGGATCGAACCCTGGACGTATGGGCTGCTGCGCGATGCGCTGGCCACTGAGCCACTGGGCCTACCAGAATGATGCATAAGTCCAGAATAATCATGACACATAAGTTCATGATATTACCATAATATATAGGTTGATGATATATAAGTCCATCATAACCATAATGCAGAAATCATAATTAGAAGTCCTGCAATAGCCTTGTGTCACAAGTCCTGATATATTTTAGAGCTAAATCGAAGGTATTGCCTTTTCCATTCTATTATATTGCGTGTTAACTGAGGCATACGGTACCGCACAACAGTTGATAATTTCACTTAGTTTCCTTTTAATTTTGCAACTTGCAAATGCTTTTGTCTACCAATTGCGGTAAAAATTGCTTAGTTGGGTCACCGGCGATGATTACTAGCTATTAAACTGCAGTAGAATACATAATGATCCAAGTTTCAGAGTCGCCAAACTTACCACACTGGCAGCGTTCTGAATCTGCTTACTGAGATCTTTTAAGACAATTTGGAAATGGCTCATCGCTAGTAAAGAATTGTGTTGCAAAGCTATTATACGCTTCAAGCTCTAATTTCACTTTCGGTAAAAACCAGTAAGTTCGTTTTCTCGTTGCTATGTTATGCCATTTGTTTTACCATCCTTGCATCATTTTATTTTTCTTTTACACTTTAGGAATGAGATAGAAAGACGTTTCAAAATTACAGTTTATTTAATTTGCTACTAATTTAACCAGCTGATCTCCCATGTCATTTCTTTGTATTTCTACATGCGCTTGAACCCACTAAAGTTATTGGATTGCTATAACATCTAGTTGTGCACCTCCCTGTTTTATTACAATCAGCAATACCAAATGTGTATATATTTTTCCTAATGTATTTAAACTTGAAATAGGAACACTGACATGCAGAAATGTACAATAGAAACACTGATTGCGCATCACGTAGAGAGGATAGGTCATAGATCCATATGAAAGAGAAAGAATTCTGATTGCTTAGAATGTTAAAATATTGAATTCGTAATAACTAAGAGCAGTCGAGACGCATTAAATTCCATTTTATTTAAATTAACATTCACGACCATAATTCGCTTGGCACAGTTCCAGAATATTTACATTTTTGATACCGACTGCTGCGATGGGAAGAGAACATAGCGAAACAGTGTTGAAGTGGCAGCAGACGCAGAAGCTAAAGTGCTCATCATAGAAGCTCACCAAGAGAAGGTTTTGGTTTAGGTTAGAAAGATTTCAGTTCTCAAAATTTTGATTTCAAGTTTCGAATTAGCTACGTCATCAGCGTTACGCAAGCCAAGTGATATGCTAAATTAATCTAGAAATGGCGCAGTGCAGTAAAGTTATTATATTTTTAGAATGCAGAGAGGAAATACTCAAATTTAAAATGAGGAATAAAGAAGCTGTTATTAAATTAAAACCCAATTATTTTCGCAGTCATTCTTCGTAGTCGTATATTTAGAACTGCAGAAATGTTTTAAATGATGAAAATGTTTTGGCAATATCAATTTTTTTAATTAATTTTTGACAATTTAAGAAATCTAACTTTTAATGCAGTCTTCCGTTTCCTATACCTATATTTCGAAAAGTTTTATACTCGTTATGAAAAAGTAAAATTATCACAAGTTTGACTCTCGTACGACAAAAACTGACTGGAATATTTCATTTCAAAATTTGCAGTTTTTGATGTCATTTCAACTTTCCTTGAGGAATCGGTTAACTAAGTTAGAATAATTCGAGAAAACAAGTGTAAAGAAAGTGCGGCAAAAATATGTATAATTTAATAGGCCGTACAAGGAAGTCATGTGGTGTCGAAATCAGATTTTCTTGCTTAATTTTAAACAGCGTCGTCAACCCAAGTTTGTTTTTTTTACTTATTTTTAAGTAGCGCATATATGCCTGCTTCGTAACAGCAAGGTAAAGACAATAGATATCTTTGCTTCACAGTTGCCTAGCGTGTACATTGCTAAAATGAATCATCATAGAATATTTATGGAGACGGTATTGCATTCGTATTTGTAATAAGAGTCGCGGAAATGTTGTCGCGTTATCAATATCTACAGTGCATGTCACGCAATTCAATGTTTATTGAAATCCCATAATCCAAAGGCGGGTTTACGGGGCCATGCCTGTCGCAATCGTTAGACACCCCGGATTCGGAGTGGCTTTTAAATCATTAATTAATTTTTGAAAAACAGTAACTATATCCTATGTCTTAAAACAAGGGAGCACACAATTTCAAGTGAAATGGGTCTCCCAACTTCTAAGTTCACTGCTATAATTACGCTGTGTTTCCTCTTTCTAATCCCAGCATAACTACAGGCACTTTATAGGAGAGTAACTGTATTATTCAAGGTTAGCAGTATTAGTCGAAATATTGAGAAAAAATTAATCATAACAGCGGTAAAGCTAGTTTTGTAATGACTTAAAACAGAAACATTTAATTGTATATTTTCTATCTCATTACTATATATTTCCATGAATTTCTTTAATTTTAGGAGCAAACCTGAAAATTCCTTAGCCAGTGTGATGCCGTACAGTCTACCCAACTAGAGACTCTAATCCAGATTTATTTATTGTCAGGAGATCTTAGAGTCATAATCTTCAAGAACAGGAATACGTCAAGTAATAGATTCCATCATTTCGCCAAATATTGCTAGGTGGATTATCTGAACAAGAAATGTCTGTTATTACAATGGCTGAGTGTGCGGATAACCTTATGCAGATATAATTTTTATTATTTTTACAAACATGTTCACATTTATATCTGTGTTAATGAACCCATGTGAAATCTTCAAGTGTTTATGTTTCAAAATCATGGTAAATTTTAGCATTTTATTACTGTTTATTTTGTGGCAATAAAAAATAAACTAGACTTGTCGCTCGACTGATTTTTGTATACTATGGCCTCTCTTTTCAGTTAACTTTTTCAGTTATTTTTGCAGGCTGCATATTCGGTTTGCCATTTCCTTTTTTAGCCCAGAAGATATAGTCTCAAAACACTATTTTGCGTTGTTTCACTTTTCATTCAAGTCTACTGCCATTTGGAAAAATTATTCTTTCGTAGTTAATCTGACTATTGTTAATTAATAAACTTAACCATTTAAAAGCAATCGATGAATTCCTAAGAATTTTTTTATACTTTTTAATCTGTTTTAAACAAAAATGCATTTAATTCATGATGTATCTAGTTAAAAACATTAAATATTTTTATAGAACTACATTACATATTTTTTCACTTTTAAATATCGAGAAGATAAATAACATTTCCATGTTATTCAAGATACATATTTATCTTATATCCTATAATATGTTTCGTTATTCCCCCTCTGAAAACTACTGATAAACGGTAGTAAACTTTAAAGGAGCTTTTTTGGAGGATCTTTAAAATATGAACTCTTTAAGATTTTTTCGCCTGATTTCTATAAATCTCCTAAGCTTTTTCGATATATTTCTTAAAATAATTTCATGTATAAAGAATAAATACAATATTCAAACCTTATCCCTAGTGTTTCAAAGGTATTCAATATTTATAGTTTTCTTGTGATAAAATAACCTGCTATGTTTGTATGTTAAACTGATAAAATTTTACGAAACATACAACCTGATCAAATCGACATCTTACATCTACCACATTTTAATCGAAAATCTATAATCCTCATTTGCATTAATTTTAGTGTTACGTTTAACAATATGAAATCCATATCTAGAAATATAAAATGTTGTTCAACAAAAATTTATTTTTAGCTACAACATTTGATAATTTCGCTGCTTAAACCAATCTTAAAGTGCATCTACCCTAATAGTACTTCATGCAGAGTTACTTAAAAATTATTGGCAAATTTGCCCCTTGACTGATGTACAAACACAAATTTAAATTTCAACAAAACTTTATTTAATCATTATGGTGAATTACAATGAAAATGAGAATATACAGCTAAATTGTTCTCGACAATAGCATCTAACCTTTAGGTGACCTGCTACGGCAAATGCTACGTCTTCCAATAAATGTTAAGTTTTTCTAAATAAACCAGCGCTTTTTCTCGAGGTCAGCATGGTGACCTTTACTTCACAAGCATGAGTTGTTGTTGTTGTGCTGTGCCTTATCTCAGGTGTCTGATAGTAACATCAGAACAAGTCCACTAAATTCATCGTCGCAAGAAGAGCAAGATTTCGCTTGTCTTTGGCTAGAGCCTT
Source organism: Stegodyphus mimosarum (assembly GCA_000611955.2). Taxonomy (NCBI): domain Eukaryota; kingdom Metazoa; phylum Arthropoda; class Arachnida; order Araneae; family Eresidae; genus Stegodyphus; species Stegodyphus mimosarum. The sequence goes on from KK122541.1 coordinate 42,797, forward strand.
GAGCACCATATACAAAGAATATGTACTGTTAAGAAGGAAAACTTCGCAGAAGCAGAAGTGGCTCCCTTCCAACGAAAAGGGAAACAACTGCGCATGCGTGAAATATCTGTCGCCAAAAAGCGCCAAAGCTCGAAGCTGAATGTCGAAGTTGGTTTGGACAGGTTCGACCGTTACGTTTAGCAAGAGTTTAAACAAAGAATAGGTTCTTTGGTTTCAAGTAGCGATATGGACAATGGAAGTTCAATAGCCAGTGAAAGTGAAACTTGCCTAATATTTCATCATTTCCGAGTTTAAATTATCGCGACAAGTCAAAGAACGATTCATCTTAACCCGTGTTCCTCAATTTCCTATACACGTCGCGGAGGGGGAAAATGTCGGCTAGGTACCAAAGAACCGGTACATCACAGAGGGGAAATTCTCGCCAACAGATTCCGTCGCCAAATCTCTTGGCGAATGTTCCTTTTTATTTGTAGCGGCGTTGCAGACAAAGTGGTTTACATTACGTCTATGGAGCCTTTCCTTCTTTACATAGAGGTTCTTTGCCATATAGGTGACAGTACGACTTCACTCAGTTCCCCCCCCCCCGTTTTGACGGAGAGTACCCCGGGAAGGGGTGCTGGCCCGAGGATCTCCCACCCTTCTTCCCCTACTACTAACCTCTCGAGAGGACTTTTCGGCTCACCGGATATTTAGAGTGCCCCCATGCCATAATGATACTATACATTTACAAACATTCATGCCTTCTCCGGGATTCGAACCGGGTCTTTCGGTAGCCCAGTAGGCTCCCTTAACCATTATACCGTCTGGGCGGCTCACAAGCATGCGGTGAAAGTTTTTATAAGATTTGCATGCTTTAATTCGCCTAGCCCAACATCGGCCAAGCGGTAAAACCGCTGTACACTAGTAATTCTATCTCGGTTCAAATCCCAACGAATGAGTTGGTTGCTTGGAAGTTTTCGAGCTTTTCTCCGTGTGCACCTGCATATGAGCCAATGATCCCATAAAATGTCCTCCACGAAGTCATTCCTCAGTTAAAGCAGATAGCCATTGTTTGCTTTAATACAAACCGTTGCTTAATTTTTGTTAGTGCGCGAATATAGGGAAAAGGAGGTTAGAACAATTTCAAATAAAAGTTCAACTATGAGTAAAACTTAATATAATTGCCACAATATTTACATCATTATTGCTCGGACAACTTCATCGATTATCTGATTATGATCTAATCAACTGGGGAAAAGTATATTCCGTGCATAATGCTCTGTCTGTCACATAAACAAAAGTCTCCATTTCAATTGTCTCTCTCAGCAACATGTAGATCTCGAAAATAAGACTTCCAGCTACGGATAATCGTTCATCCGGTAATCGCGCAATTCGATAGACCTCATCACTCATTCATTGTAGCTCGGATAACAACAAAAGAAGAATCTTTTATTGTCTGTTCCTTCCAGACAAGAACCTGCTTACATAAATAACAATCGAAGAGTACGAATTCTCGACTTAGTAATTTAAAAGAGACATGTAAAAATTCATTCAAAGATGATTGATTAAAACTTGCTTGAACAGTAATGTTCAGTCAATGGACTTTGCTTTTGTCTTTCGTGTATTACAGCGCTTTCATTGGAAAATTTAAGCGAATTTGAATGTAAAAATACACAGTAACAGTGATTTATATCAACTGAGAATTTAACTTCGTAATAATGCTATTTAAATTTGAGAATTTCATACAGTAGCCGCGGATATTAATGTAGTATGCTAGCAATTCATTTATGTATTTCGTTACTTTTTCCACAACTTGTTATTTTGGAAAATATTAGTCAGTTTTCAAAATTAATTAATGCTATTCAAAATTTGATGTCTCTAGGTATCGTTGTTTTTTTACGATACGAGAAACATACATACATTCCTACAGATTCTTCATTATTTAAACTCTTTAAATATAATGCAGGTTGATAATATTTGGTGGCAACAATTTGAAACGTGAAACAGGGATTTATAGTGAACCGATGCAAAATGCCATTTTGAGACTTATAGCCTTTCTGGGCAAACGCCTCTTTGGGCTAAAAATGTTAATGTCATTATTAATTGTAATGCATTCTTGAAATCCGAAATTTCTTTAATCTTTGCATCAAGTACTGGTTAATGTGCTTGGAATGTAATCCTACTCCTTTATCTTGCTCTACCATTCTTCTTTTCTATGGCACCCACTTTTCTATGGTTTCAATTCAACATCAATATCACAAAATATTTAAATATTTAAAAGAGCATATCTTGAGAATTTCCGATACACGGTCTCACCGCGTTGGAGATAAAAATGTTTTTTTTTTTCGTACAGTGTTGAAATTGCTTGCTTTGAAATCGTTAAGTTTCTTAATAAAAAACTTATAAATACTTTGCAAAATATGAAATAGATAATAAAACAAATTCCAAATTTGGGCTTCAAGATGCCCATTATTCGGGTGGAGACGTACGTTATTCAAAATTTGATGGCTTTAGGTACCGTTGTTTTATCACAATGCGAGACACATACATACACTGATGCAGATTCTTTATTTTTTAATTTCTATAAATATAATACAGGGCTCTAATATTTGGTGGCGACAATTTAAAAAGTGATTCGCTGTTTATAGTGAATCAACGCAAAATGAGAAAACGAAATTAATAGTCCTTCTGGGCTAACGTTCTTTGGGTTAAAAAGTCTGGGACAGTTCTACTCACATCTTGCAAAGTCACTGCAAAGTGTCTCATCAGATCTAAAATACCTGGACACTAATATGCATATTGTGGGGTCAGATATGTTAACAGATTCGCTACCTGGAGAATAAATGAGCTTGAGTGAGGTTAGGTATACCTTGTAAAAAAAAAGAAAGAAAGAAAGAAAGGAAGAAAAGGCGACAGTTCTATATCTCCCGTTCTACTGGGCCAATTGACGAAATTCAAACTGCGTTTTCCCTGTTTTGAAAACGCGACTTAGGATATATATATTAGATTTATATATATCAGGTGTTTTAACAGAAAATCGGACTTTTTCTAAAATAACGTACCAATTTTTTGCCATATTTCGATTCTACGACTCAAATTATGCCAAAGTGCCAAGTTTTGTAAAAGGAAACAAGAAATTGTTTGCCATTAAAAAACTTCTCTTTCTCTTTCACTGGCACTTCTCTTTCACTGGCACCAAAATACGTAGCAGGTACACCTTGCACAAAACAAATGGGTCAGTTTTATATCTCCTGTTCTACTAGACCGATTGTCCAAATTTAACTTGCTTTTTTTCCATGTCTCATAAGCGTGACTTAGGATATATATTAGATTTATGCATAGCAATCGTTCTAACATAGGTGTTTTAACTCATGGACTTTTTCTATAATAACATGTTATTTTTTTTCCATTTCGATTCTACGACTCGAATTATGCTTAAATAGTATTAAATTCTGTAAAATTTGATGAGAGAAATTTAAAAATTTATTTTGGCGCACTTTTTTTAATTTGCCCCAAGAATAATTCACTTGGCGAAATTTTTAATTCATAGCAACCAATTTCCCTTTCCCTTTTTTTTCATCGTGCACGAGCAGAAAAAATGATACATCGTTCATTATTTCAAATAATTTTAATAAAGTGCGTAAAGTACATTTGGGGTTATAATCCCTTATAACAAATATGCCAAATTTGAAAATGTGCCAGTATGCATAAATTCACGTATATCTTTGGAAATTTTGAATAAAAAAACTCTAAATTTTTGCATGTATGCTCAGAATACATCTACTTTAAGGTGATGATAAAAATATTATAGGTTATAATTAAAAAAGTGTTTCGAAAAATTTTTGAAAATTACTAAAAAATGCAAATTGAAAAAATAAATCAGAAGATATCTGCGAATTTTATTTGGATTGGACCTAAATTTCGCATTATGAAAGAAGGCGTCAAGTAAGTTAAAAGAAAAGAAAGAGAGAGAGATTAAAGTATTGTAAATTCAATTAACATTGAGGAGCTAAAATTTTGAGAGCTAATTTTTTAAAAGTACTCATGCAACTTTCACAAAACTTGGCACTTTCACTACAGTTTGAGTCATAGAATCGAAATGCGGAAAAAAATAGCTATGTCATTTCAGAAAAATTCTAATTTTATGTCAAAGTGCCTATGTTAGAACAATGCTATGTATAAATCTAATATCTATCTTAAGTCGCTTTTTCGAGACATGAAAAACGTAAGTTAAATTTCGTCAAATGGAACAGTAGAACGGAAGATTCAGAGTTTTCCACCCCCTTTTTTTCACGAGGTGTACCTAACCTCAGTCAAGCTCTTTTCTTCTCCATATAGAGAGTATGTTAACATATCTTATCCCACAAGGTGCATATTAGTGTCCAGGTATTTTAGGTATCTACATCTGATGGGACACTTTGCTACGACTTTGCAAGATGTGAAACTTCGCAGCACGTTTTTTGGTGTGATTCTGTGATACTTTTCTTATTTTGCAACGGCTGTTCACGGTATGGAACACTGCAATATTTTTTCTCATTGTTTGATTGTATAACAGTTGCATTCATTTCTTGAAAAGGGTGCTAAATTCTTCTATATGATTTCGTAACATGTGCATTCGTTTCCAGAAAGGCGTATAAAATCTTTTAGGTCCATATGAATGGATTCAGTCTTTGTCTGGATCTTTCTTTTTCAGCCACATGTAAACATCAATTTGCATTGAAAAACGTCAGAATCTTTAGAAAAGATTTAGCGCAATTATTGCAGGTATCATCCTACATACCATTATTACAACTGGAAACGAGGTTCAAAGACAACTATTTCAAAGGTGCTGTGCTGTTAGAGATTCACATACAGAGGCACTAAATTACTTTTTGGAATCTACATTGTTATGAATGCAATACAAATATTTCAAAACATACTGCGTAAACTTCACTACTGCATAGAACACAATGCGTCTTCTGGTTATCTTTTAGCCATTCTAACACACTGACGTGAAAAACTTCAAGCTTTTGAAAAAACAATCATTCTGCTACCAAAAAGCAGACGCAAATTCTTCCGCATTTTTCATAAACAAGCACTTTCGCGAGACTTTTCCTAAGTTTGAAATACATAAGAAGAAGCAGTTGCCATTAAATTATGCGGAGAAACGTTTCGAGCTGTAACAAATCCAAATTATATACGATAAAATCATATCTTATAACTCACAATGTCTAAAGTGCCGCCTAATTGATATAGTGGTTAGCGTCGCTGACTACCCTGCCGAAGGGCCTGAGTTCGAACCCGGAAAAGGCATGATATTTGTAAATGTATAGTGTCTGGGCGGCAGGGGGCATTCTAAATATGCGGAGAGCCGAGAGGTTGGTAGGGGAAGAGGGATGGGAGATTCTCGGATCCGTCCTCTCGGGTGCTCTCCATCAAAATTGGGGGGGGGCGGAACTGAGCTAAATCGCACTGTCACCTGCAAGATGCTGAAGGCTGTTGCCAACGACAGGCGTAATCTTGCGCTCCTTGCCACGACGAATTTCGTCGGCTAGGGCTGAATAGAGAGGTCAGAATAGTGAGCATTATCAACAACAACAACGCCTCAACTAATACTAACATATAACAAAAACAGTAAACAGCATGTAAAATTATATGAAAATAAAATTTGATACAAAGAATACTGACTTACTAAGCAGAGTAATTATTTCTGCTTTTGTATAATTAAATTATTTATACCTCTGTAATATGGAACTAAGGTGCTTTTACCGCTATGTATTATACTTTGACAGTACAAGCTTTCCTTAACTCCGCTGTTTACATTCTATCATAGCAGCACAAAATGAGCGAAAGACTGCTTATAATTTTATTTTTAAAAATTAACTCTGTCGTAGCAACACAAAATAATCAAACGAGTTTTTATACTTTTTAAAATTTACACTATCGTTGCAATCCAAGATGATGGAACGATTGTTCATATTTTTATTTTTAAAAATTAATCTAAAATAAGGCTTTTAAATACAAATTATTTAAGACCCCTTACATTAAGAGAACTTTTCAGAACTGTAACAGTATTTGGGAAAATCGAAATAAAGACATATTTGTGACTTTTTTCCTTTCCTATTATTTTGTACTAAGGAGCAGATTTTTTTAAAACTAAATAACATATTTGCTTAAATGTCGTAATATTCTAGTATAGCACAAAGAATATCATTAAAGAAATGAGAAGAAATATCAACACAGTTTGTTCAATACAGGAAACTTCCGAAAAAAAGTATTTTGGGAAAAAAACTAGAATGGAATTCGACGCAAAATAGCGATAATAAAAGATACGGCGGGAAAACTGATGCTTTTTTTACAGAAATCAATGCCGTGTAAGTCCTCGTAGTTTATCATTTTTTGTTAATCTTTATGTTTATCTCGTATTGTTAATCTAGATGCCATACGATGTGGAAATTAACAGATGGTGCTGTCCAAATTACAAGGTTTTCTAGTTTAAAAAATATATATTGCGAAACTTAAAACTTCGAATAGTTTGGAAAACTCACATTTTGTCAACCAGCATATAAAACTAAAGTTTTTACTGTGAATTGGAGCAGAAATTTCAGTTAAGCAAGTATGAAAATAAACTGAAAAATTATAAAATACTGCCACAAATGCAAATGACCGTTTCATTGAGTTTAATGGTTTAAGCGTAGCTATTCCAGATTGCTGGATTTTAGAGTCCAGGTAACTGTGATAAGATTTATGACTGCATAATTTCTTTTCCGGTAAATACATTAAATCCGTAAATCTGAAAGTCTTCCTGGCACAGTGAACAAGAGAATCCTTTTCCTATCAGAACCAGAATGGAGTAGTCAATGTCTTGTTGGAAACGTCAAGAGCAAAGGGGCATAAATTGTATCCACTTTTTGTACCAAATTAACTGTCTTTTTTTTAAGTTATTCATGTCAGTGTACAGAATTAGGAAAATACTGTTCTTTATGCTGTAATAAACTCTACGCAGTATATTCTGAAGTATTTGTGTGCCCAGTGTGAAGCGTGTACAAGAGCTACGTACCCTGATCCCCGCATAATTGTTCCTGCAACAGTCCCTAGGGCAGTGGTTCTCAACCGCCGTTCCGCGGAACACTGGTGTTCCGCGAAGCTGTCCCAGGTGTTCCGCGAAAATTTTGAATATAATATGATAAGAAACAGTAAATTTTTTTATTACTATAAAATAAATACTACATAGTTTTGTTAATTATTTGAAATTTAGCAAAAATATTCAATATTATTCTAAATTTTCGCGGAACAGTCAATAATATTAACAGTGTAATTATCGAACGACGCAGTTACGTCGTTTGGAGTTACTCCGGGGAATACCACTAAATTTCTAGTGTACTCGATAACGCAGGGAGCGCTACGTAGTGTTGATTTCGTGCTGTTTCTCTTTCTTCGTACGTAAATAACAAAAGCGCAATTTCGATCTGCGGTTCAGCCATAATTTAATATAAATATCTAGTTTTCGTGAGTGTGTTTTTTATTGTATATATATATTTTATATTGTTGGAAATTGGTAAGATGAAATGCAAGTTGTGTAGTTTTAACAGTATTCTAATCTTTTTTAGTTGCTTATTTATACAAGACTTTTAAATCTGAAATATGGACAAATTTTTGAAAAGAAAGACTGAAAGTGAGGTTAATGTTGGGGCGAGTACAAGCAGGTCTTCTTCAATTGAAGGAGATATGCAAGGCAACAAAAATGCCGAAAATAAACGTAAAAAGATATCCGAATCAGTTCGGCATTATTCGGAAGAATATCTGAAGTTTGGTTTTACATGGAGCGGTAGTCAAGATGTTCCTATTCCGAGATGTATTGTATGTGGTGAAAAATTGGCTAACAGTGCAATGGTCCCAGCTAAGTTACAGCGACACCTTTCAACAAAACATTCTTGTCTAACTTCGAAAGGTAAAGATTATTTCGAAAGATTGCTGAAAAATCAAGAAGTGCAAGCAACATGCTTTCGAAAGAGCGTTACAATTTCGGATAAAGCGCAAATCGCTTCTTATAAAGTGGCAGAACTAATTGCATTGAAGCAAAAGCCGCATGATATCGCAGAATCGCTAATTTTGCCCGCATGTTTAGAAATTGTTAAGATTATGTTTGGCAATGAAGCGCAGCGAGACGTCCTAAAAATTCCCGTTTCGGACGATACGATAAAAAGAAGAATTATAGATATGTCAGGTTTTATAGAGAACGCAGTGACGGCGAAATTAGGTACAAAAAATTTTGCGCTGCAAATTGACGAATCCACTGACATAAGTGGCAAAGCCCAATTAATCGGATTTATTCGCTTTGTTGACGACACTGAAATAATAAATCAGTTTTTATTCTGCAAGGAACTTATTGGTCACGCAACTGGAGAAGACATATTTAATTCAGTATCATCTTATTTGGAAGAATGGAAATTATCCTGGGAAAATTGCGCAGGATTCTGTACTGATGGAGCTCCAGCCATGCGTGGCAGTATTAAGGGATTTTGTAGTCGAGTTAAAGCAATAAATTCAAATATAGTCTCTACTCACTGCTTTCTGCACAGGGAATCTTTGATTTCGAAGAGTCTACCAGCAAACTTAAAGTCTGTTTTGGAACAAGTCGTACATATGGTGAATTATATTAAATCGAGACCATTAAAAACCCGTATGTTCAAACAACTTTGTAACACCATGGAATCCAAATATGAATGTTTGCTTTTGCACTCTGAAGTGAGGTGGCTCTCAAGAGGAAAAGTGCTAACCCGAGTTCATGAGTTGAAACAGGAATTGCTAGTTTTTTTTAGACAAGAGGGTAATGATGTATACGTAAAATATTTGGAAAATGATGCATGGTGTACTAAGCTAGCATATTTAGCCGATATCTTCAGCTACTTAAATTCAGTCAATACATCTCTTCAAGGAAAAAATGAAAATATTCTGACATCCACAGACAAATTGCTAGCTTTCCAGAAAAAGCTTTTGCTTTGGAAAAATCGTATTGCTCAAAATCGCAAATTTGATATGTTTCCGTTATTAGCAACGGAAAATATTGTTAACATTAACGAAATGATTTCAAATGTGGCAGAGCATTTGTCAATATTGCAAGACAAAATAACTCATTACTTTCCATCTCTTAATATTGAAGACTTTGATTGGGCGCGAAATCCATTTGGTGAATTTGATATAATGAACCAAGATTTTTCTATTCAGGAAGCAGATGAGTTTATTAATATATCAACGGATCGAACGTTACAACTAAAATTCAAAGAAGAAGGAGTGGAAAGGTTTTGGATTTCCATCGAGAATGAACATCCATTTATTGCAAAACGAGCGTTGAATATCTTGTTGCTCTTTTCGACGTCCTATATGTGCGAACTTGGATTTTCAACTCTAACAAATATTAAAAGCAAAAAAAGAGAAAGACTTACCAATTTAGAAGAAGAAATGAGAGTAGCGCTCTCTTACATAAGACCCAACCTTGAGGAAATTTGTAAAGGTCAATATTAATCTCAATTATTTTGTATGATTTACATTAGATTTACAAATTTTATGATAATGGTGTTCCGCCAAAATCGAGACCACTTAAAAGTGTTCCGTGATCCCAAAAAGGCTGAGAGCCACTGCCCTAGGGTATGGAAGCAGAAACAACTGCCACAGATGCAAAAAACGAAACTTTTTAATATCCTGATTGTTTTTGGAAAATAATTGCTCAATTTCATGCGACAAGTATCATAAGTGCTCCGATAAGAATATCTCTGAAAGCAAGTAAAAGACAATAGGTGTCCTGTCTCTTAGTACATGTTTTCTTCAAGAACTCTTTTCATTCTATGCGCAATGTAGGACTTTTCTACTCTTGTTCCTGTTCAGCTTATATTGTATTGCTAGCAGGCATGCAAGCTCATTTAAAAGGTCTAAGATAAACTTTACAAGCAGGTCAAGAATACAAAAACAAATCATTTTTACATAAGAATAGTTTCATATTTATTAGATATACAGGATGTTTTTTTTTTTGCCTTAAACTGACACTACTCAAGACCAATCTGTAGCTGGAACTATCTGCTAGAATGCCGCCAAATTTGGTAGACTAATGACGATATGGGACAAAAGATTCCGTAAAAAAAAATTAGTTCCGAAAGTTGCCTATAGGCACTGTTTTAATCTACGCAACTGAACATATGCATGAAATACAAATAAATTTTGAAAATGAGAAATTTTCAGTTACGGAAATGACTATATCATCAGTAATTTAGTCTCTCACTTTACCTCAACGCCCGTTACTTGTGAAGTTATTTTAACTCGTGAGATGAGAAGCGGTAACAATCTACGTAAAGACCCTATATCAATTAATGCACTGAAAGGCATAATTCAGAAGTTTGAAGAAACAAGATCCTTAAGTTTTAGTACAGGGAGGAAAGAGGTGTCAGAACAGACAGTTACTGTTGTCGAGAGTGCCATCGTTGACGGCACCCATGGCACCATTCCTAGTAGTAGCAATGCTAGGCAAATAGCGCGACAATTGGATTTGAATTTTTCATTGGTATGGCAAATTTTGCGGAAAGTTCTTCACTTCTCCCTACTCAAGATAAACCGCATGCAATAATTAAGACACAAAAACTATGAGAATCGAGTGGTATTTGCTCTGACATTCCTCTCCAGGATGAAAGCGGACTGTGCTTGGCTGTGGAGAATTCTATGGCAATATGAAGATGAACTAATAATAAGTAGCAAGTAGCAACTGTGAAGGTGGTCCGCCTTCACTTAAATGGAACTATCAAAGCTCATAGTTCTCGAACTTGGGCATCAAAACAATCCCATGTATTTTAAGAAATCTCATTGCATCCATTAAATGGCACTGTTCGATGTGGCTTCTCAGCATGTTTTATCAGCAGACCATTATTTTTGAGAAAATTGCTCTAACAGGACTACACATCTATGCCGTTACCACACAAAAGTATCATGATATGCTGACTACTTTTGTCATTCCCTAGCTTCAGTAGAGGCAGTTGCTAGATCAGGTAGCTTTTATGCATAATCGAGCACCACCATAATCAAGCCAATTTATCTATCTGTACAGCGGGTGTTGCGCTATCACTTTACAAAAGAAAGGGTCATAAGCTCCTTTTTTCCTACTCGCATGGCCTCTTTACTCCCGGATCTAACCCCACGTGACTTTTTTCTTGAGATTATTTGAAGTTCAATGTCTTTCTTGGTGGAATCTGAACATCAACGACCTTAAAGGACAACATGTCACGGGCTGCGCCAAGCATTCCTGGTAACACGTTACGTTCCTTTGTAGAGAATGTTGTGTATAGGATGTAATGTGTGATCCACAAAAAGGTGCTCATATTGTAAGAGGTCTGTGTCCTCTCCTAGAAAACACTTGTAGTGAATAATGCACTGAAATATCTTCCTGTAATTTTTTGAGGCAGTTCATTTCCTGCCCCAGAAAAGCGGTGATGCACTATAATTTCTTCTTTATTGTCGGCTGTCTATTATCAGGCATGCGTTGCGATGCTATTTATAGGAAAGAATGTGTTTGCGTTTTAATTCTGTTACGAAATGTTTTCTTTACGGGTATTTGGCACATTTCGATTGACTCGTGTCACTTGATAACGATTGGGGTGGTGAACTTGTTTCTGATAATTTCACTTTTCCACCCGAGCAGCACAGTCTTGGTGCTTCATTCTTAAGTACTTGAATGAAGACTATAATTATAATTAGCATCGCAACGGAATGCACCAAGATTTAAATCAACGTGCAGCGTTCGTCGTGATCGCGCAGTACGCAATCGAACGTTTCCAATCATGCTTCCCGTTGCTCGTCTGTTTCAGACGAACGAGCTTGAGAAATGTGTATTCGAACCTTTTCCAGCTTGCTTCCCGTTGGTCGTATATTTCATACGAATGGGCTTCAGCAGTGCTTACTCGAACGTTTTCCGGTTTGTACAGTCTTGCTTTCCGTTGCTCGTTTGTTTCCGAAGCTCGTGATGCTTCTTTCTTTCGTGCTTGAAGTGTAGATCGAGCAATCGAAGAATGCCTTCGGGAAGGACCTTTCTAAGGAAAACTGGCTCGTATACACGTTACACATGGGGAAAACCACGACACCCAACCAGGCAGCCAACCTATTCGCCTGGGGTTGAACCCGAATCGAATTTCCAGTATTCAGGCGACTTAACCACTCTGCCACTGGTGGGGCTATTGATGTTGAAAGTTCTTTTGATGATGCAGTGAATTGGAAACCGTTTAAAATGCAAATGCATCGCAGCTAAACCATTTCCATTGCCTGCCGCTAAATCGATTGCTTATAGTTATTTCATTCTGTAATGGTGCACCCTATTCTGCAGCGAAAAGGCCTTAAATGTAAATGATTCACTCTGCCCAAAACAATTTTTTGGCAAACAACGCTCTTTATCACCTGCGGAGAATATCTACGGCTTGTGTAAAAAAATTTGTTTCTCCATTCCTAACCTGCTGATGCTAACCTAATTTGCTACTAGTTTGTTCAAGACATTTTGTATCACCTTAAATATTGCATGGCAGTACAATTTAAATGTCATCAAAATTTGATTCAAAAGGACTCCCTTCTGCATAATTTGATCTATCATTCACAGACTGTATTTAAGGAAAGCTTTAAAATATGTACTCGTTAAAGAATTTTTCAGATCATTTTCAAACCGGATTTTAAAAAAAATTAATATCTTCACTCACTGAAGAGAACTATGCGATCGTCACGAGTCAATCGCAGTGCTATAACTTTCCCCTTGAAATGCTGCTATACACTGAAGTGACAAAAGTCATGGGATACCTTCTAATATTTTGTCGGTCCTCCTTTTGCCCGGCGAAGTGCAGCAACTCGACGTGGCATGGACTCAACAAGTCGCTGGAAGTCCCCTGCAGGAATATTGAGCCATGCAGCCTCTGTAGACGACCATAATTGTGAAAGTGTTGACGGTGCAGGGTTTTGGGCACGAACTGACCTCTCGATGATGTCCCATAAATGTTCGATGGGATTCATGTCGGGCGATCTAGGTGGCCAGATCATTCGCTGGAATTGTCCAGAATGTTTTTCTAACCAATCGCGAACAATTGTGGCCCGGTGACATGGTGCATTGTCATCCATAAAAATCTCATCGTTGTTTGAGTACGTGAAGTCCATGAATGGCTGTAAGTGATCTCCAAGTAGCTGAAGGTATCCATTTCCAGTCAATGATCGGTTCAGTTGCACCAGAGGACCGAGTCCATGCCATGTAAAAACAGCCCAGACCATTATGGAACCACCACCAGCTTAAACAGTGCCTTGTTGAGAACTTGGGTCCATGGCTTCGTGGGGTCTGCGCCACACTCGAACCCTACCATCAGCTCTTACCAACTGAAATCGTGACTCATCTGACCAAGCCACGGTTTTCCATTCGTTTAGGGATCAACCGATATGCTCACGAGCCCACGAGAGTCGCTGCAGGCGATGTCGTGCTGTCAGTAAAGGCACTCGAGTCGGTCTTCCGCTGGCATAGCCCAAGGAAGACAAATTTCGCCGCACTGTCCTATCGAGCACGTCCCACATTGAAGCAATGTTGCTTGTCTGTGAAAATTGTCAACCCTACGCAGACGTCGCTGGTCTCGGTCGTTAAGTGCAGGTGGTCGGCCACTGCGCTGTCCATGGTGGGATGTTATGCCTGAAATTAGATACTCTCGGCACACTCTTGACACTGTGGATCTCCGAATGTTGAATTCCCTAACGATATCCGAAATGAAATTACCCATGCGTCTAGCTCCAACTACCATTCCGCGTTCAAAGTCTGTTAATTCTCGTCGTGCGGCCATAATCACGTCAAAGCCTCTTCACATGAATAACTTGAACACAAATGAAAGCCCTTCCAAAGCACTTCGCATTTATACATTTTCTACGCGATACTCCTGCCATCTGTATATTTGCATATTGCTATCCCATGACTTTTGTCACTTCAGTGTATAATGCCTACAGTGTAGTTTTGTGTGTAGTATAATTCGGATACTACACACAAAACTACTTCTTTGATGTCGGCGAGTCATAGGTTTTGTTATTAATCAACTTGCATACACAGATTGATTAAAACTTGTCGATTCTTGGTTGTCTGAGGCAGTTTTGTGAGTATTCACTCCGACATGCATCAATTGAATCTAAGCTATTTTGTTTTTAAACTCTTTATCTCAGGATTTTAACTTGCATAACTTATCTGAGTGAATATCACGCGAACCGAAGAAAAGATAAAATAGTGCTTAAATTAACTGTTAATAAATCTTTATTGTCACAAATATTTACTCGAAATTGCTTATTACAGATAAAGCAATGAAGGGAAATTTTGCTTTTAATTAGGTATTACAGTCTAATGACTTTAAAATATAGTGCCTAAACGTAAAAATGTGTGTTGCTAATTAATTTCTGAGGGAAGTAGTATTTGGGAAATATTTCTGCATTTTAAACAAAGCTTATAGTAACATTAGCATTACATCTTTAACATTATGTCGTGTTAGCATAACATTAACATTATACCAGCGAACAAGTAGGTAGTATAATAACATGTGACGTCAAACTTCATTTCTATGAAATCCAAGATTGTAAATCAGCACATTTCAAAATTTTCGTGGAAACTTCAAGGCTTAGATATTTATCTAATTTCGAAGAAGTGATATAGTTAAGAGAATTTCTAAAAACGCAAAAGCTAAAAACGTAACAAAGATAATAGGCGATATCATTGAACAAAAAAGGTTTTAATACATCTTAAAATATATTCGATAAAATTATTTCACGTGATGTTGTGAGAATTAGCAGATGACTGATAATATTTGATCTCGAATAGAGGTTTTATATTGCTCTACCTCAAAAATCCTCTCATTTTGCTTTGTACTAATAATTACGAGTGTATCATTATAAAATTCAAAACGGAAAAAAGTAGGATTCCCTACGGAAAGAACGCATGAAATGTCATATATCTTTTTCGATATTTTTGGTAGTCAGTACACAGAAGTACACTGAAGTGCACCCTGAGTGAATATTTTACAAAACTTTCATCTTTGGTAAAGATTTTATTTAAAACTAGACTTGTGAGGTTTTAGCTATTCATTTTTAACTAATAGTTAATTTTTAGTGCTTTTCCATCACTCTCTTTTTACCGGTCTGGACGGCAATAACTAACCAGGAACGTAATAAATCACAAAAGGTGCAAAACAGATTCCTGCATAATATCACAGATGCCCATTTTTTTGTAAGGAATAAGTGTCTTCATGATGACCTCAAAGTATAACGAAGTCTAGCGAAGTTCTTACGCAAAATTAATATATGAATCATTTCAATCTCTTCACTTATAAAATTCTTCAAGTAGATCGGCACTTGCGCCCTTTCACAGCTTTTATGTTAAATGAAAATGAAAATTTCTCTACATAGAATTTAAAATTGTTATTATAATTCCATTTTGTGCAAACTCAAGCATTCTAAATCTTTTTCCTCCTTTTTGTAGGACGTTCTGCTATTTTAGCATAACATATACTTGTAAATATTATGTAAATACTGGTTTATTTTCTAGGGAAAATATGTATTTTATATTTTATGTGCTGTATAATTCTGTAAAATGTGTTTCTTTTACCTCTCTTACGTGACAAATGAGTCACACCCTCTCCAACTTTTATCCTGTTCTCTGGACCCACTCGAGCATTTCTGTACTTTCATCACTCCTTGAAGCACCTATGTTACGATAGCCGGTCTGTAACTGGTTATTTTTAGAGCGTGTTCTGACTATTTCAGGCTACGTTGTACCGTGACTATTAGTGATTTGATTCTGTGGCGTTGAGTGCTTCTAGCCATTTGGCTTGTCTGCAAGCCAGAGTCTTTGCTGCGCTTTTAAATTATTTTGTGAGGCTAACCTAGTACATTTAGGTTACGTAGCCTGCGTATGTTAATACGTTAGGCTAATATAGTACGTTTGAATTGGTTCACCATTACGTATTTAAGTTAAGCCAGAAGTGTTGGCTTGTGTAAACCCAATTGGTCGTTGTTATTTCTTTGTGTTAAAATAAAATGGCTATTTACAACCTTCTTCTGACTTAAGGCAAGAGGATTATTCTTCAGTAGTCTTTCTAGAACTCACTGGTTTATGCTAACAAAGAAAGTGAGATTCTATAGACTTATCCAATATTGCAAAATTTAGAGCAATTCTAGTACAACTAACAATTAGTTTCTTACAACTAACAATTAGTTAAGTTGATTTTCGTTAAATATAATTAAGATATTTAGTACATTTAGTGTAAAAACCATATTTACTCGCGTACTTTTCCACTTCTTTTAATTACTATAATTGCTTTTAATTTAATTCCCGATGGGCGCGGTTACAGTAAGAACATAACAAATAAAACGTATTCATGGATAAGACGGTAGTATCTATCACAATATAATTCATTTAAAAGAAACCTATATTTCAAACATATCCACACTAACTGTATATTGTTCACTGCTATTCCTTATTCCTCAAATCGATAAATGCTGTTTGAACTCTCGTCTGTGTCGTCAGCTATAGCTTGTACTTCGTTGACATCGTCATCGTTGTTATGGTCTTCATAACCCTTCACTCTGTCTTCCCGAGTGAAATGATATTTAGAACCCTCATGAGCATTATATTTTCCCGTTTCCTTGAAGCTCTTTAATGTTATTGTTTCATCAGTTAATTTCCATATTTTCAAAATCCATAAGCAAATCAATTTTTAAGACGAAAAAATAACCATGTGGACTAATCCATTTTAAAATTTAGGAAAGTCATCTTTCTGAATGCTTCAAAGATGGAAAATTACAAGAATTCTTAAAAGAAGTTTCAGAACCTTATGCTAAAACTAAGGGAGAAAAGGTGGTATCAGTAATTGTTGTGTCTATGTTCATAAAATCTATCCACACGAAGTATCCCGTCTGTGGCCGTCTTGGCCACAGACGTCTTGATGCATTTTCGTCCATGGTACTGAATCCATTTGAGATCCAAGCAAGGATGATATGGGATGATTGGTGGAATAAATACAGTATCATACTTTCATAATAACCGTCTGTAAGTTAAAACCAACGACATTTCTGAGGGTTGCTGAATTTTCATAGGTCGTCAGAAGTTGAAATTTTATGCGTTGTTTTATTTGCACAGCGGCTATGATAACAACAGCAAATCCTACTCTTATACTATAATCTGGACTGGTGTTAAGAGTTCTGTATCAAAGTTGGCTTACTTTTCGTAATTCAAAACAAATTCGGTACTTACGCATTATCCCCTCGACAATGAAACTATAGCTAAGCAAAGCAATTTAGTGCCAGTTATGCATAAGCGTGATGTCATAAAACACAAATATCTGCGCTTTTGTTTGATGTTCAAACTCCAATTGATTTTTGATAAGCCACCTTTCGTTTTTATGAACAAGTGTATAAATTAATTGTTATTGTTTTATTTTTTTCCTTGCATTGAAAAAAAAATGAGTTCGAGGGTTATAGAATCACATTTGTGACAAAACTTTGATTCATTTACAGCTGGTCGAAAGAATTAATATCTTTTGAAAGAAGCGAAAAAACAGCTGAATATGGCCGACAGAGCTGCAATAGACTGGAACAAGCAATTAACTGCAGGAAGCTTATAGCATTCTAAACAGGGCTTTCGGTAAAATCGGAAGCATAATATATTATAGTATTTACGATGAAAGTAAATTTACGAAGAGCGAAAACCAAGCGAATCGAATGCGGATAGAAATGCGGGTCATAATTCTGCATGAATGACTGGCGCAACTTTGGCGGGATCTCAGCTAACTTCCATATCTTGCTGGTAGCCAGCTTTCACGTTTGATGGGGTAGTACGTAAATACCAAATAATCAATTAATTTTCATTCATACTAAGCATGCTACTGAAATTTCATTTAATACTATCCCGATGTGAAACGATGCTTCCAATTTCAACCAAATCTCACTAAAACGATCGCCAGCTATTCCATGATAAAATAAAGTATTAGTCCCAATTTAGTTCAATCAATTATTTATAAGTTAATTAAAAAGAGGAAATTGAGGACTTTTATAAAATTAAAGGATTCGATCTTTTCTCCGCATCTGTCACTGCCATGACTATGAATCACCGTTAAATGGCCTTGAAGTGCCTATTCTAAAGTAATAGCCTCCTCGAGACTCGAAGCTCGGACTTCTTGAATACGCGCCGAGCGTGCTGACCTTTACACCACGAAGGCATGCTAAGAAGGCGTGAGAAATCAATTATAGCTATATTAGTGGTATAAACGTTAATAAACTTATTGCAAAACATTTTAAGAAACCAATATTGTTTTTATATGTGTTACTTTGGCGCTGCTGTTGTGTGAAAGATAAGTGAAAAACAGTACACGGCATAATTAAGCAAAGTTTCATTGTTTTATTCCAGATCGTATTTTCTCCAAAATTTAAATATAAGTACCAGAAAGAATTTTCTTGTATTATTAAATGAAGATATGTTTAAATATGAGAATATTTATTTTCATTCAAAATATTATAATTTTAAAACTCTAACAAACCTTCATAATATGGTAATTTTTTAAATTGTAATAAATTGAAATGGCATTTAAATAGCGAACATTATTATAAAACAACATAAATGACATTATATTATAAGAAGCATTATAGTTTTCAAATATTATTACAAATACTTCTACTTATCCCCAATTTAACAAATGAGGTATAGAATAATGTTTTCCTGTATAAACATTAATAAAGCAAACTGAAACCACACTGAAGGAGTCAATCTGAATACTGCAGAGAGCAAGCATTGTTTAAAATGTTAAAGCTGTATGGTAGAGGTTTGATTTATAACGGTCACTAACATCTTATGTGGATAGTGCCGGCAGTAAAAGTCGTCAGTAAAAGATCGTCTGTCAAACAAAAGGTTTAGAAACTTCAGCCTCCACTTCCGGCAAGTATCTGAAACTAACCAGCACTTCTTGGGAAACAAACAAATAAGCACATCAATGGTAATCATTTTCTGGAAGATGATCACCTCTATGGTAGCACAAAATTGCTTGGAGCTATAGGTGTAGTCATTTGCGGGATGTTTCAATACATAATTTCTAAGAACAGGAAAAAAAAAAAGTCATATATTTAATTATATTAAAATGTCATATATTTTACGATTTGTTACTATTAAGTAAAATGGACTAATGAATAGACTAATTGTAGCAAACAATTTTAATTGATATTCGTTCTTTAATTAGGAAAAGCTTCTATTTATAGATGACCGTGTGCTCACGGGGCCCCTTCCAAGCTCGAGGCTTCTGGAAGCCGCCAGGTTTGCTAGCCGCTTAACCCGGTTCTGCGGATGACATAATAAAAAACGTGATCCTCAATAAGACGCTTACATAGTCAGCACATATTACATCTATTATCCAGATGTTTCGAGTTCGTAAAGCTAAACTATACCCCTTAATTGCTCGAAACAGTGTATTATCTATAGATAACAAGTTACTCATTTACAAGTCCATTCTTCGTCCACTTTTGTGTTATGCAAGTCCAGTTTGGGCATATACCAAGAAAACTAATAAAGAAAGTTTGAAAGTCTGCCCAAATACTGTTCTATGACAGAATGTAAATGCTGAATGGTATGTACGTAACAACAGGATCCATAAAGAATTATGCATTGAGTTTACTGCGCACTCAGTATTATAAATTAGCTAAAAAATTTCATGAAAGGCAGCAGCATATTGATAATCCCAGCATTAAAATCTGTGATTACGATTACAGTAGCTTGAGTGTTATGGATAGGCCTATGGCCTAATTAAATATCTGGATCATGTAAATATAGTACTGTAATAACTTGTCATATTTAGTAACGTTCCATTACTCTTTCTCATTTGTTTCTCCACAAATTTTCTGTTTTGCATTTTCCCGTATGTATTTATCATTTTCTTATGTACTATGATCATGTATTTATATTGTTTTACACTATTTATGGACTCGAATTGCCTATGTTTGCACTGCCTTACGCTTATCACAGTCATCAGTTCGACAGCTTCTGCTCGCACTTGAATAAACCAGCCTTCACAGCATTGTAAATAAACTAGTATTCTTAACCTTAATTATTATGTTATAAGGTATTTCTCCCGCCTTCTTTGCATGCCTTTGTGGTGTCAACACGCTCTACGCGTATTCGAGAGGTCCGTGGTTCGAGTCCCGGCTAGGGCATTGCTCAATTTTCATGACTCCTGCTTCAAAAAAATCCTAATGTCTCTACAATGTAAACTTCTATTACTATTTAACCTTAAAAACTTTTCGATTTTATCTTAAGGTTATTGCATATTATCATTCGAAACTATCAGTTTGTTCTACAAGGGGTAGAACCTTTGGCTCAGGCACCCCGTTGTCTTACACACCGTTCTACTGAAGAAGAATAAAAAAAACTTAACAGAGAAAAAACAGTTGCGTCTTTCTGCGTTTCTTTTAAAAAATATGGACAATTAAACCATAAACATTACGAATTTTAAGCTTCATCGTAATGTGTACAGTGTATGATAATGATCTTTGAAAAGGGATCTCAGTAAGTACAAATTTCTAAAAATTTTAAATAAAAAAGCACAGTTTCGTTGGAATGTCAAATTTCTTTTTACCAAGTTTTATACATCAAAAGGTCCTTTCTCAAGTTTGGGTGGCGAAGTTGCGAATTCTTTAAACCAGCTAACCACATATTATCGTAAAATGAAAGGGCAATGACTCAAAGCTAATTTTTTAACTAGTAAACATTTTCAGCGTAATTTGATGAAGACCAAAGCCGATACATTTCATTAAATAGATCGCTGTTTTTTCAAGTGTTTTTTTTTTCTAGTCGGTTTCCAAAAGCGCTTTAAATAAAAGTGTCATATCTTAAGAGCCGACACACTGAAAATATGTTTTCCATCACAGTCTATTTCCACAGAGAGCACAAGACGGATGTATGATAGTAGTACCGCCGGCATGGGAACACGCCTTCTCTGACATGTCCTCATTTTGCTAATGAACCTCCCAATATGCCGCCAGATTTATGTTTAGGATGAGTTTTGTTGGATATTCGGCTAAGTTTTCCTAGTGTCTAACGCATAAACCATCGTAATTAATCATCTGATATAGTATTCATCATTTTTATGGCTTAATTCCGTTTTATAATCCTGTTTCATCTAATTTCATATAAATATGTAAATTTTACTATATAATACTATAATTTAACTCAATCCCATTTTGGAGGCGTCGTTAAATTCAAGCTATATAACGCAAATTAATTGCAAAGGGTGCATGGATTCGGTTTCATATTTTTAACTTGTAAACGATGTCAATGGTAGATTATCAAATATTTTTAATGATTTTGTATACTTCATTAAAAAGCCAAAAGTTAAGCCAAGAGCCATCAAGAGTTATTGTCGCTTTTGACCCATTTTTTCCGCAGACATTTAAAGTTGGAACATCTGCTCTCAGAGCAATCCATTTTTCATTACTGTGTTAACATTATTACAATTTAAATACACACTGTCAAGCAAGTTACTAGCTCTTACCGACGTCGCCAATTTTGCCAATTTTGTTGAAAATGTTCAGATATCTGACTGATTTAAAAGCAAGGGCCCACCAGCGGCTGTGAGTTAAACTCGATTAGCACTGGTAATTAAACCTGAGCTCGATTCTAGTTGAACAGTGGACGCTTTCATGGATTTCCCATGTGTAAATTGGGTTCAAGCCAATTTGGCCTAGTAAGCCTCCCATAAACCATCAATTTCCCCAAGCAGGTAGCCCTAGCATGCTCTGTCATAATTAAATAAATCTAACCAAACTAGAAGCAATGTACTCATTTCTAACCAATTTATTTTCACATTAAAAAATTCTGTATCGGAGTCTTTACTACTTTTCTACCATTATGTTAAGCAATTGGAACAAATGTCATCCAATGACCTGGCAAGTGTCACTGTTCCAAGAAACACAAGATCTTTAATTTAATTTTCGTATGGTGTACCAAATTAGCAGTTGTCATATAGTTGCCATTTCATCTACCATAAGGTCTATAATTATAATTGTAATTACTTAACACTCTGAAGAATTTAAAAACGATAGAAATACTTCTTAATAATTTCTAGCTTTATTTTGTTTTTAATCCTATCTTTTAATTAATAAATAATATAATAAGTAGTTATTTACTTCGAGTTAAGTGAACAAACAGAAAGCATTACTAAGTTTTATACTCTACAGTAAACGGGCGAAGTACCAGAATTCCAGTAAACGAACAAAAATTTTTATATCATTAACAGTGTTGCCACACATATAAAAACGAAGTACAGAAATTATATAGTATTATTTTTAACTAAATATTATGTCTTTGCTGAAAGTGTACTTACAAACACAAAGTAATCATATTTGCAATTTCATTAATTACGTCAATTTATATTGCCAAAATGATAAAAATTTTGAAGAATTGTTTTAGGAACTATTTATAGAAAAAGACTTCATAACAGATTACTTTCACTGTTATCATTAACTAACTATTTATCAAAAATGGACTTACACCTCTTTCAAATAAAATATCTCATGTAGAAATTCCTTTAAGAAACCTTCTATTTTTATCATTTGTGCTTATTAAACCGAATAAACCGTATCACTCTAAAGCGCATGGTAGGAATTATGAGCATCTTCTAAAAGTGCCGTCAAAATACTGTCGCGCTTTTGTGAACATCTCAGCAACCATGAATGAAATTTTAAATCGATAAAGATTTTGCATATTTAAATTGATCATTCTTCTGTGCATGATAAATGAATTGCTTACCTGAATTAGACCCTCTTTAGTGAGCTGACAAGAATATGAATGGAACAATTTGAATCAATGAATAGTAATAAACTTATTAATAGAGATTAAGTCTATTTTATTCCAGTCTGCATTTTAAGAACACTAGGTTACAAGAGAAACGAAATTCGTTTCGGTATTCAAATCAGTTCATTTCCATCGAGTCATTTAATCCAATGACAAATCGTTGTTCGTTCTTACTTCCTTTATGAACCTTGTGTCCTTACGATCATCGCGTGTCCTGTGTGTGTGACTGCGTGGTGAATTATTATTAACTCTCTTAAACTTCAATTTAATTAGAACTTAACCGATTGCAGAAGAAGTATATGCCTATGGAAGTATTCCATAGTACATGCCTATGCAAGCACTTGCTTGTGGAAGTATTCATATATGGAAAGCTAAATCAGTAAAATGTGACTGCATTAAATCAGTTTCAAGTACTGTTTTTGCGTCAATTAAAAATGTAGGATCATCAAGACAAATGGATATGATTTTAAGCAGTTTTATTGAAAAAAATGAAGCAATTTAACTATTTTTACTTCAAAATAAACATGAAAGTTTAACTTCTTATACCACATAATTCGTAAATTTCAATATTTCTGCCCTGTAAGCATAATGCTTATTTTTCCATTCTGTTGTCTGTTCTGTTGACTGCCCTGTAATCATCATGCTTATTTTCTACACACATAGACTGGATCATAGATAGTGTTGATTGTAGCAAAGATGACATAGATAAATTTTCCAACATGTTGCTGTGCCCTATAAAAATTCGACGACAAGAACTGCTTTGAACAGTTATAAAAGATTTAAGATTTACGCACCGCACAGTACCTACTGCCCTTTCGGTTGCACAGTTGTTCTGGTTACAGACGACAGCATCATTATTATTGAGAAGCTTCTGCGTGTGTCAAGGTTACCTTGCCTGTAGCTATACAGTCAAAATTTGGAGGATTTTGAACTGATCTGATATAAAAGTGAGCAGATTGACTTACACTACAGCACATACCACAGAGATTTAAAATCAGATCCATCTTTTTCGATGACTCTGTATATTGGAAAGAGTTATAAAGGCATTAGGATTTTTTGATGAGGAAGACGGAAAAAATTTGCAGTGCCCTCTTCGAAACTGGAACCTGGACCTCTCGAATACGCGCCGAGTGTGCTGCCGTTACACCACGAAGGTATGCAGAGAGGAGGGAGAACATGCTTTTACTCAACCTTTAATAGGGCGACTGAGGATTAGCCAAGTCCCAATCGCCAAATTCATTATCCACTACCTTTTTAGTTCGAGCGCCACTATACAGACATTAGATTTTTTTTGAAGCAGGAGACATGAAAAATGTGAAATGACCTCGCCGAAACTCGAACCCTTACCTCTCGAATACGCTCTGGGTGTGCTACCGTTACACCATCACACCACGAAGGCATGCAGAAAGGAGAGACAAAATACCTTATAGAGCAATTGTTAAAACCTCATTATTTTAGTATTACTAAACTCAGTTTCGTAGAATGATGCATCACCGGAGTACCTAGGTGCAATGACCTTACCTTCATCGAAAAATAAATTATTTCGAATATATAAATATAACTACAAAATTGAAAGTTATAAGGTTTAAGCAAAAGTCCATAACGTAGAGAAAATTTCATAAAAGTCACAAGTCTATAAAGTAATCACGTAAAGCAGTAGGTAAAAATATTGAGCTGGTGACATGTGATGAACATGAGAAAAATACGAGCACGACTGAACTCTTTTGGAATACAGTGCAGTTGTTTTACGAATGTGACTGTTAAATTAGTATAAAAGCAAATTAAGTGCAGTTGTTTTACGAATGGGACTGTTAAATTAATATAAAAGCAAATTAAATCAATCTCGAATTTGGTAACTATGTTATTTCTGACGCATAAAATACATTAATCTGAAAAAAAAGTACGAATGCAAAATTGTATAATATTTCAAAACGCATAATCCGCATTTTAGTGCGACGCGAATTTGAATAAGCATACCAATCTTTGAGTGGTAAAACTGTTGGATATTGATAGATCTCTGTTTAGATGCCGGGGAACGGACTGGCTGCTTAGGTGTCTTCCTCATATGTATTGAAAATATCAGATAGTTTTCCCATATAGTTCCTGTTTTTTAACCAGCTATCTCTCTGGTACTTTATGTCAATTAGTTCAACAAAAAAACGAATTTGAATAAAATTTGTGCAAGTAAATTCATGCTGTTAAGAATCAATACACTAGAGCAAAATAAACTCAAATATCCAAATTCCTGCAAAGTAAATGTTTATGAAAAGATATTCATAGTATGATGTAGCACTTATTCCATAAAAAGCAAATAAATAGGGATTGAATCTTCTGAAAACAGCTGTACAATTCTCAGTGAGCTCTCATATCATTGACTTAGAAATACTTGAGGAAATTAAATCCTCTTTCCTAAAAGAGAGGATTTTTATCACACGTATACGTATCACAGTCGTTTTCCATTACCCTATAGGGTCCTGGAAAACGACTGTGATTCTTCAATACTATCTATATACAGCAGCGGTGTCAATCAGAAAACAAACTGGCTTCTAATGGCATCTCGACAGAGCCTCAGATGTGGTAAAAGGATTTAATCCTTGCAACACTATTGAATCATATTCCCTCTACCGGAAATTTGCCGCGAGTCCGACATTTTCACTTGCAATAATCTTAAATAGTCCTACTATTTCACCATAGTAGTTACTTTTCCTAATGTAGACTGAATTTACGCCGTGTCCCACAATATCTTCTTTTGAAACACATTAAGAATCAGTTTGCATGAACAATAATGAAATCATACACTCTTAGACAAAAAAAGTGACGCACCGAGAAGATATAAAGCAAATTGGACACAAATTGTTATGCGTACAGGTTTCGACGGAAAATGCAAAATTTTACATTTTGGCTAACAATGAATGAACTGTTGTCGCTACAGAGCATCTGATCTGCGCAACTAGCAGGATATTTAAGAGGAGAAATTATGACTCCAGGTCACAAATTCTTCACGAATTTCATTCCGTGTACTCAGGCAGACAGTAACTATGCCTGGCATACAGATGCGCGAACGATATGCGCATATGTCAGAATTTGAAAGAGGTCTTGTAATTGGCTCAAAGAAGCCGGTTGGTCTTATCGGCGAATAGCTAGGCATTTGAGCAGGAGCGATGCCACTATTAGACGATGTTGGCAGGAATGGGTGAACCATGGCCGCACACAGCGTCAAGAAGGAAGCGGTATTCCTAGAGAAACGATAGAACGTGAAGACCGAGCAATCGTCAGAGCGGCACTCACAGCCCCAGATGCATCATTATTATCAATTGTACATGAAACTAGTGCTTCAGTGACCGCAAGGACCATTCATAGACGGCTCACGGAAAGGGGGTGAGGTCACGGCGCCCCTTGCGCCGACTACCAATGACCTCTGTACAACGTCAAGCCCGTTTGCACTGGTGTCGGGCTCATTCGCACTGGAATGTCACTGACTGGAGTAGAATAGTCTTCAGTGATGAGTCTCACTTTGAACTGAGCCCCGATAACCAGCGAAGGCGAGTCTGGAGACGCCCCGGACAGCGGTGTGATACCAACGTGACTGTCTTCCGGCAGACAGGCAGACAACTAGGAGTGACGGTCTGGGGTGCCATTTCATTTCATAGTAGGACCCCTTTGGTTGTCATCTGTCGCAACCTTATAACGCAGCGGTACGTCGACGAAGTTCTAAGGCCTGTTGTGTTGCCCTTCATGTCACGCCAACCTGGGCTTACATTTCAGCAAGATAATGCCCTTCCCCACACTGCACATGTTTCTACTGCTTGCCTTAGTGCTTGCCGAACATTACCTTGGCCAGCAAGGTCGCCGGATCTCTCTCCTATTGAGTACGTTTGGAGCATTATGGGCAGGGTCCTCCAACCAGCTCGAGATGTTGACGATCTAACTCTCCAGTTGGACAGAATTTGGCACAATATCCCTCAGGAGGACATCCGAAACCTCGATCAATCGATGCCGAATAACTTCTTGTATAAGGGCCAGAGGTGGACAAACGCGTTACTGACTTTTTCACTTTCTGAAGTTCTGTCACTTCAATAAATCGTCCAATTTTTCTCAAACTGTAATCATTTGTTTTTCTGTATATGTACATCACTTCTACCGATTTTCGTCCCATTCGGATAACTCCTTCTTGGTGCGTCGTTTTTTTTTTTTTTTTTTTTTTTTAATTTTTTGTCTAAGAGTGTATTTGTCGAGTATAAAGCCTTTTCTTTGTGTCCTGTCTCAGAAATCTACCAGAGGTTTACTCCACACTTCTGGCAGATTTCTGAGATTTTCTTCTTTCACCATTCTTTATATCATTCGCCTACCAGCGGCCGAGTGGTAAAGTCGCTGAAAACTAGTAGTTCGGTGCGAGGTTCGCAACCCGGCCAGCGGGCTGTCTGTGTGGGCGTTGCCGTGTTTTTACCATCTGTAACGTGTATACTATCCAGCTCCCTGAGAAAGTCCTCCACGAAAGCACCCTTATCCCTCGAGTGCTTTGCCATAATTAAATAACCAAAGCAAACCAGTCTTTATATTACTATCGAGTTCAAGCAAATTTGCCAAAATATATAACTGCAACATTGCTTGGAATTCTGCAAGCAGCTATTAGTCTTCAAATAGTAGCTCAAGTTAGGCATTAAATAGAAATTTGTCGTCGGTCGTACCGATGGAAGACAGTTTTCTTTCTTCTTCTTCTAGTTGGCTACGTTATCGACAATACGCTAAGTAACAACATTTTGTGGGTCTGAGTAAAATTCTGAGGCTGGGAATTTACTATTTAACTGGTAAGGAAGAAGTGCATTTCTTGAAAAATTTCGACGTGGCCTCTGATATTCTTCAGTGTAACAAAATTTTCAAATAGTAATCTGTGGTATCATATACTTACACTATATTGCAATCTTAATATCTCTTTATACACTTGGTCAACCCTGGCCTCTCATCTAGTGATGTTTTTTGTGTTAAAGAATTATTTCCCCCAGAAAGAATGTAATGCTCGTTCTCGTAGCAATAGACACTGACTGTAAACCTAAACCCAGAAGTTCTTGAACTTTATTGATTTTGTAGTCTGTAATATTCCTTGTTGATATGTAAGTTCATTGGCCTTTAACACCATTTTCTAACACGCGTTTTTTTTTATCAGAATAGAAAGAGCCTAAAGCAAGAAGGAAGTGAACAAATTAGCTTTAAGGATAAACTAGTAGGACAAAAAATAAACGTCACAAGCTCATTAGTGATTAATTATCACACCACCTTAGAAAACTCACTGAAATTTGAAAATTCAGTTTTAACGAATCTGCAACTTAGCGGAACATAGTCGATACGAGCTACATAAATCTTGCAACATAGCAAAGAAAACAAGAAACTATTTTTAGCAGATTGTTACCGCAGTTTACTGCGAAAAAGATAACCTAAGCGCTGTTCTTGCTAACAGAAATATATCAGAGATATTAAAATAATTTAATCTACCAAGGCGTGTACATCCGTAAATAAGGTTAATTTATGTTATCTTTAAAATATCACTACAAGAAATGTTTGGATAACGATAGTACAGACTGTTTTCGATTCATCTTTGCACTCCAAAAATAGTTCATTCACAGAGCAAAAAAATTATTGACATGTTCCGAAATTATCATAAAATAAGCACCCAGTAGGATCAAGGATAGCCATTCCAGCATTATCTTAAAGATGAAAGACAGATTACGTTACCAGTTACTTAACTATAGATAATTAATAACTGATAAGTGGAATCCGGAAGTTAATGGCAACCAAAACTCTGCGTGTAATAAACACGTAAATAATCTTCTTCTATAAATCGGGAAATTTCAGGATAGTTTAATAGTGGAATGATATCTATTAACAGATTACGAATTTTCTTGTTGTGTATCTCGCAATCATGTTTTGAAGTATGCCGTGTGCATTGTCCTTGACCACATTACGAAGTACTTATAGCAAATCAGATAATAAGAATGTTTTAGGGAGAGAAGAGAATTGAGACTTATGCGGTTGGTTTTATATGCGGTTTTCTTTTTATGCGGACTATGCGGTCAACAGCATAATTTACGAATCTTATTTCATTCTTCAATATACTAAACGCAAAACGCAGTGTGTGGAACTTGAATTCAGTTGTACTGTCACGATGTGAAGTAGACCTTTTGATTTGGTTGTATTCATGGAAATTAATTTAGAGTTGGCTTATAAGATATTATCTCAGGTTTGACGACAATGCATAAAGCATTACTGTTTCAAGCTCTTGCATAGAGCCATTATCATCTACATGAGATAGAGGGTCAATCAAATATTAAACAAAATTTTATAAAAGGAAACATCTACATTTCTACAAATTATTTCTCTCAATAATCTCTTCCTTTAATGACACGTTTTTCCCAATGTTTTGGTAACATCTTCATTCCGTTGTCGTAGAATGAAGTTGGATGGGTATCTAACCAGTTGCGCATGAATGCTTTCACTTGATCGTTGGTCTCAAATCGCTTGCTTCCAAGTGCTTCTTTGAGAGATCCAACATGTTGAAATTTCCATAGTGATAACTCTGGGCGATAAGGTGGATAATCAAGCGTTTTCCGGGGCATTTCTATCAGTTTCTGCTATGTTACATTTGCTGTGTGGGGCCTGGCGTTGTTGTAGAGCAGAGGTTCTTAAACTGTGGTCCGCGGACCCCTGGGGGTCCGCGAAGCCTTTACTGGGGGTCCGCAAAGCCATTTGAAAAAAAAATCATCGTAAAAATATATACATATATAAATATTTCGTCCCTCGAAAATTTACCGCGTTGCGTGTTGCTAGTTTCGGGTGTCGATGTCGTTTGCATCGGCGTGTAACGTTCGTTTGGGTTCGGTTCGACTCGGCTTGGTTTCGTTTCATTTCGGTCTCGTAGTTATGTAGTTGTACGTTCGGTCTGCGGTTCGGCAGCGCCGTGCGGTGGCTACGGCCCGGCTGTTCTCTTCCATTGTGTGTGTACTTTTGGTCGTTCGTTGCCAAAGCCAATTCCAATTGTAACGGTTTTTTTAATTCAAGTTCCAAGTGTTGTGATCGTGAAAATTGATTTGATAACTCCAGGTAAAATATTGGTATATGAATAGTAATACATTTTATAAATAATAATTCGTTATATTTATATTATTGTAGTTCAATGTTAATAAATTGCTCCATAAAATGGATCGTTGGCTACAAACTGGTTCAACACAGAAACGAAAAGAATCAGATGATGAGGCATCAACAGCAAACTCTACCAAGAAACGCAAAATTAGAAAATATATGGATGATTATTTATCATTTGGATTTACTTATATTTGCAACAATGATGTGGAAAGACCAGTCTGTGTTCTATGTCACGAAATTTTATCCAATGAAAGTATGAAACCTGCTAATCTCAGACGTCATTTACAAACAAAGCACAGCGAGCATGTTAGTAACTCTATAGATTTTTTTTACAATGAAAAAACAAGAACTTACTTCAAGTCAGAATTTGATGGTAAAGACGGCAACTGGTAGTATGAATAAGAAAGCAGTAACGGCATCATATAAAGTAGCCTTACTTATTGCTAAAGCAGGAAAGCCTCATAATATAGCAGAGCAATTAATTCTTCCTGCTACAAAAGTAATTACAAATATAATGTTAGGAACTAAAGCAGCAAACGATATAAGTTTGATTTCATTATCAAATGATACGGTTAAGAATAGGATTGAAAACATGTCGTGTAATATAAAAGAGAAATTAATATCGAGAGTGCGCAAAAGTCACTATTACTCGTTACAATTGGATGAAAGTACTGATGTCACTAATAATGCCAATTTGTTAGCTTTCATTAGATATGAGTTTGAAAATCAAATACAAGATTTATCGTTTTGTGATTCACTGCCTTCACAAACGACAGCTAATGACATGTTTAACAGTTTGAATAATTTTATAACCAAAAATGAAATAGAGTGGCCAAAATGTGTTGGAATTTGCACTGATGGTGCTCGTGCAATGTCAGGTACAAGAACTGGATTGATTGCTCGTATTAAAAATGTTGCGCCTCAGGTTGTTTGGAATCATTGCTGCATTCACAGAGAATCATTAGCAGCCAAAAATATGTCACCAGATTTGAAAAGAACATTAGACGAAGTTGTTAAAATTGTCAATTTCATTAAGGCTCGTCCACTTAATTCCCGAGTTTTTAAAATTTTGTGTGAGGAAATGGGTAGTCAACATACACATTTATTATTACACACAGATGTACGTTGGTTGTCCCGCGGGAAAGTACTCATTCGCCTTTTTGAGCTTCGAGATGAAATACGATTGTTCTTAATAGATGCGCATTTTGAACTGACCGAATGTTTCAATGACTTTAACTGGTTAGCTAAGGTGGCTTACTTGGCTGATATTTTTACAAAATTGAATGAACTTAATTTGAGCCTGCAAGGTACTGTTGTAAATATATTTAAAGTTGAAGATAAAATAGAAGCAATTATTAAAAAAATCGACTTGTGGTCGAAACGCATCCAGAACGGTGTATATGAGTCTTTTCCAACTCTCAATGATTTCATAGAAAGCTCCAGTGAAGAATTGCTTATTCAAACGCGTCAATTATTTGTTGAACATTTAATTACTTTGAAAAGCAACTTCAGGAAGTATTTTTCTACTCCTGATCCTTGCAATAACTGGATCAGAGATCCATTTAACATGGAAATTGCAAATGCTAAATATTTATCTGCACCTGAACAAGATATTCTCGCGGAATTATCATGTGATACGACTTATAAACTAAAATTCAACAAAACTGAATTGACCAGCTTTTGGTTACTTCTCAGGTCAGATTACCCTGCGCTTGCAAATAAAGCACTTCAACATTTGATTCCATTCTGCACAACATATTTATGCGAACAAGCTTTTTCGGAACTATTTTATATTAAGTCTAAATATAGAAACAAATTAAATATAGAGCCGGATCTTAGAATAAAAGTTTCCAGTATTAAGCCAGATATTGAGCTTCTTGTTTCAAGAAAACAACTGCATCCATCTCATTAATTTATGAAATATTTATAAAAATTTAATGTAAGTACCCATTATAATTTGTGAGATTTGTTGCTATGACAATGTTTATATTTTCTTTCTTCAATATTATAATTTCTAATAAAATGTGTTCTACAATATGCAAAAAAATCGTTATTCACCAATCACTGTTAGAAATATTCATCATATAACCTTGTCCTTATGAGATCGTAAGCCAGAAATTAACTAATAAAATGACGTAAAATACCTAAAGTTGGGATGGGGTCCGTCAAAAAAAATTTTTTCAAGTGGGGGTTCGCGGAGTACATAAGTTTAAGAACCTCTGTTGTAGAGGATCAACACCTGGCGGATAGAACAGTCTCGTCTTTTGAGCCGACACTGAAGCCTAACTTGATCCAAGACATCACAGTAGTATTGATGGTTCGCATTGATGGCCTGACGTCCGTGTAAGAAATCCACCAATAGAACCTCTTCCAGTCCCAACAGACCTTGGCTAGCACTGGTAATGGTTTTAATGACTAATTTTTATCTCCAAATTTGAGAAGAAATTGCCAGAAATCGCCAAGCTGGAGGCCTTTTTGTCCGATTCCTGCTTAATTCTAAATGATCCGATCTGTAACTTGCCTTATGTAACTGTAACTGCATAACTATGTACGCCCTTCCAGCAATTTCGAGAAATAAAAACTACGGTAATATCTCTGATGGTCGAGTGGTTTGAGTTTAGCTGGGGAACTCAAAGTATTGAGAGATTACCGTGCGAGTTTTTTTTTTTTTTTATTTTTTATTTTATTTAAAGGAGCCCACCAGCGGCCGAGCGGTAAAGACGTTGAACACTGGTAGTTCGGTTCGAGGTTCGAATCCCGCGAACGGGCTGGCTGCATGGGCGTTTTCGTGGTTTTCCCCCTGTGTAACGTGTATACGAGACAGTTTCCCTTAGAAAGTCCTCCACGAAGGCATCCCTCCCTTTAGGCAGATAGCCCTCGTGTGCTTTGCCATAATTAAATAACCTAACCTAACCTAACCTTTTTTTAAGCGCTTTGAATTGTCTCGTGCTTGACGTTCTTAGTAGTTTAAAGTGGTAATTGCTAATTGTGCTCTGTCGCTCTGACATGAGCTGTACGACATTGTTTGTGTGGAAAGTGAAGTTTTCTCCGAAAATAAATTTCTTCAAACTATTATCGGTTCAGTGAGCATTCAATCCATTACGAATCCGTACACACCTAACAGTACATTCTGTTGCGTTGCATCTAGTTAGATAGTTAGATGGAATATGTAATTATTATGTTAAGAAATAATCTATATTTTTTCTTGATTTATTTAAAATTATATATTTTATTTCAATTATTAATTTCCGTTTGATGCATTATAATCTTTAAGGTTATACGCCATAAAATTTAAGTATGTCATGATCCGACTAAAGAATTAATTAGTCTTAATTTACCAATTTACTGAGGTTCCGATTTAAAGAAAGTTTAAATAAATACTCTGAAATGTCTACTTATAATAATATATCACTTTCCATTTAAAATTAGGCAAAAAAGCAAATTTAGATTGTCGTAAATTTTGAATAAATCTCTATTTTGTATTACTGTATTGCTGAAAGAATTAGTTTCAAAAGCAGTTGCAAGTCAACAAGAAATTGAAATCAATAGCAGTAAAATCTAGAATTCAAAATAAATTAGTTTAAATAATTTGTTTCCTAGTAAGTAAAAATAAATTAAATAGTTTATTTTCTAGCAAGTAATATATAAATTTATATATATTTTACTTGTACGTTGAGGAACGGAAATACAAATTATTACAAGCAATTAGTTTTCTGTTGAGTAAAAATAAATTAATTTAAATAATCTATTTTCTAGCAAATAGGATTTAAATAAATTAATTAATTTTTGTTCTCAAACATAAATCAAAATAAATTAATTTATGTAATTTGTTTTTAAGTAAAAAATTAATTCATTTACATAATTAATTTTCTAAATGTTCTCGTCTGGGTACATTGGCAATAAATCGATTATAGTCTTAAAGGTATTAAAACTTTAAGCAGATCAGAGGGAATTAAACAGATGCAAAGACAGGATAATATGATTTATCAAGAAATACGATAAGCTGATGCAGCTATTTTCGATTTTACGTGACCGTCTCAAATAAACTCGTGCAATGATTCACGTAAGCAAGGATTTGGGCAGATTTGTATAATCAGCAAAATAAATAAATACGCTAATAAATAGTATCATATTACATCATTGACTTTCAAATTATATCATCCGAACTGATTACGAAGAAACTTAAGAATGAAAAAAAATGTTTTTTTATTCCTTCTAGACTACGATTGCTCCTGATAATAAGTAGTTTAAAGTTTTTGCTTTTCCTAAAACTCATGCGGTACACGAAAGTTTTTAAAATGTGTTATTAGAGCAAGATTATTAGAAAGATTAGAAAGATATTTGTTCTAAATAATACAATCTTTGAAGATCGAAACAGTTTAACTTTTAATACATTGATATTAGAAACATTTATAGCATAGTCTTTCTCTTTTCCATTACCGCTACTTTGCATTTGCATTTTCATCCACGTAGTCTATCTAATACTGTCAATCCATAAAGCTCAGAATCTTTAACTTAACAGACATGTTGGATATCAAATGCCAGTTCCCATGTATATTTCCATTCAAGGTGGTGTAAGTTCTTTCATAAAACTATGCATTGCTTAAATAACAGAGAAATTCAAAAGCTATATGCACCCTTCTAAATAAGTTGCATCATAATTTATTTTTAATAAAGCTGCAACTGATGTATTTTATAACACATCTAATTCGTGCGATCTGTAATATATTCAACTGGCATTTTTTGCAAAAAATTTTTACCATTATTGTTCATTAATGGAGAATGCGAGCTTAGTACAGAAAGTTGGTCTTGTTTTGACGCTATTGCCTCCACATGCGATAGAGTAATCTTAATCGGACTGAACAGTACTCAGTACCTCGCAAGTATGTTAACAGTTCTTATGGTTTCTATTATACTATAATATGTGAAAACTACCTACGATGGAGTAATCTTATTGGACTGGAGAATACTCAGTATCTCGCAAGTGTGTTAACAATTTTTATAGTTTCTATTATACTACTATACGTGAAAACTGCATGCGATAGAGTAATCTTAATCAGACTGGAGAATACTCAGTATCTCGCAAGTATGATAACAATTCTGACTGTATTTATTGTACTACTATCTATGAAATCTGCCTGCGATGGAGTAATCTTATTAGGACTGGAGAATATTCAGCCGGAGTATCTCGCAAGTATATTAACCATTCGGATGTCTCAAATATACTATTTGTGAAAATTGCGACACTATGAAGGAATCATGAGAATAAACTGAAACTTACAAGGTATGCAAAGCAGGATATGGTATACAAAGACTGAAATTTTGGAGTGAGGATATGTATGTGCGTAAGCTGAGTAACTCCTTCTTAACTCCCACGTTAGGCTTATAAATAAAGGGCTGTAGCAGAACGTTGAAGGAAAGTTTCGTTATTTGCCAGCAATAACCCTTTCATGAGACATCAGTATACCTCATCGATGACAAAGGATCCAATACAAGCAAATTACGTTATTTGAACAAAGGCGAATTGGCCTGCGAGAAGAAGGATTTATCTATCGTGAAACTGCAGCTCGTGTGAGACATAATGCCTTATCAATGATGGTATGGAAGCCAAAAGTTAGTCACTACGCAAAATAAGAACATGCTTAGCGCATCAGCTATAACTCAAGAAGAAGGAGCACTAAAAAAAATTCGCATTACTGATATTACCATGGAATATTTGGTGGTGTAGCTAAAACAAGGCCAAGTGAGAAGAAATGGGAGAAAAAAGAGGTACTATAAATGCGTGTGGGGCACCAAAATCTTTTAAGCTCTTAAGGCTTCTAAAAGTCTTAATTCGGCCCTCACCAAAGCAGTGAACTTTAAATTACCGGATAAGTCGCAAGCTTGGCAATGGATTACAGAATGTTACGTCAACACGGAATAAATGAAATCCCATCCGCATGACAATGACGGACCATGCAGCTTCATCTCGACAGTTGGCAAAACGTTGGAGCGTTGCTAAAGGCACAGCGTGGGAGCATTGTCTGTTTCACCAGGTCATGAACGCCTGTTAAACCCTATATCAGCAACTACGACACGGTGTTGCATGGCTTGCATGCGCGCATTTCTTTGAGCAGGATTTCTTGCCTCAAAACATTGACATCTGCGTCTACAATAGATTGATCAACACAGTCAACTAGCATGTTGATTGGCAATAGATCGTCTTTTACAATGAATTTCGCTTCAGTTTTGGAATAAGTAATGTCTGAACACATGTTAAACTCTATAGAGCCCACACATGAATTAAGTGTATTTGTAATTCAAGGTGGAACATACTTTTATTTAATAGTAAAATTTGAGAACACTTAGCTAAACGCCTTCCGAAAATCAGTAGCCTATGCTTGGTGCCGTGCTTCTGTACAGCATATGTTATCATGGCAACCCAATATCTTTCTTCCATCACTCCGTAATAAATTAATCTAAATAAAGAGCTTTGTAAAGACGGTAATTAGAAAGAAAAGCCTTTCATTATATTCCACATCATTACTTGAGGATGAGCAAAGAAACGTTAAGGAGGGCATCTTGAGTAAATATAAAATTTCTTCGAAAAAAAAAAAAGACTTTTAACATTATTTTAACGTGTTAATAAAAAGATAGCTTGGAATGATCTTAACTTCATAGCAACCGAAGTTTTTAGAAAAGACAACGTTCATCAGGGACTTGTGCAAAACATGTTATCTTTATATCAGAAATTAGACTGAAGCATAGCATATCGTTGAAGATGCAGTTGTCTAGCAATACCTGACAGGGACGGGGTGTCGATACAAATTACAGAGGCCGGTCCTCTTAAAAGGCCTGCATCCCTCTTTTTTTTTTTTTTTT
>KK122541.1:79631-108774 GCA_000611955.2 Stegodyphus mimosarum
TTTTTGACATATCTTAAAAAGCTTGACTCGGATACCATTTCTTTTTTATGCGTAAAGTTTCCAGGTTAAAATAGTTAACTAGTATTAAAAACTGGAAAAAAATGTTAAAATAATTAATAAGTTAGAAAATTATTTCACAAAACCATTTTAAACTATAAAATTTGTTTTCGCTGAGAAATATACCCTATTATGGGATATTCGGCTGTCAATTACTTATTTTTCTTTGCTATTATTTAAAACAGAATTTTTGATTTGAAAGAAAACATGTGTTACTTTTTAATATAATAATTATTCATGAAGTTAATTTTCTTATACCATATTCAAGAATGTGAACCACATTCACTACCAGGGCAAAAAAAATTCTCTTTGCATCACCTATCCTCATTTAACATTTTTTCCAGATATAGTAGAAATTAAAATATATTATGTAAGTATAAATATAGGAACTAAACATGGTAAATATTTTCAAAAAGACATTTCACGAATAGCAAATAGGAAACAAGGCAAATTGAAATCTTCGACGTTATTACACTATTGTTGGTCATTAAGCAAAAAGGCTCCAAAAATAGCTAGAGCGCAAGGCAATTACAAAAACCATTAAATATGATACCATTATTTTTTGAAATAATTTATGTGTGCCCTCGAAAAAGATAATAAATGGTGAGAACTATAACTAATCTTTCAGTTTTCCATCTTAAGCACCATAAATGCCATTAAAAATTTATTTAGCTTTAGAATAAGTATGTTATTCAGTGCTATAAATTTTTTCTGCATCTTTTTTATTTTTCTAATTTCTTCTTTTTTCGACTCATTCAAGTGCCTCTTAAATAATTCCTAAACTACCACTCACGTTAGTTTTTGCAATTCCAGTTCCAATATCTCGAGCATTTAAAAACTAGAAGACTCTATGTTAATTAAAATTACCAATTCTAATCCTAATTTTCACCCTATTATTTTCTTTTCTATGAATTCTGATGTGTTGGTGGGTGGGCCAATCAGGAAATATTGATACTGAAATCGCTTTGCACTTTTCGTTGATACTTTTCTATTCATCAATAGCAACGAACACCAGCTGGATATCAGTTTCTTAACTATGCAGTCCGACACACAAGTTGACAACTGAAGAATTTTCTGAAAAGTTAAATTATTTTCCAGGGTTTCAGGAATAACTGTATGAAACTGGGCTATGTGTACTTTTTTTGGCCCTTACAACTAAAGTAAAGTTAATTGTGATAAGATACCAAATCACTTTTTTGTTAAAGTATTTATTAGCGCAGATGCTCCCTACCTTACTAAACAATTAAAATTACTAAGGCAGATAAATAATGCATTTTAAATTTTAAAAGTGCCGCCCAGCCGGTATAATGGTTAGTGACCGAAACGCCGTCGCATGGACCCTCCGACTTAAGGTTCTACACCGATCAGAGTTATGTCCATGCGACGGAAAAAGAATCTACCATCCACCGCCGGCGGCATATTGAATCAATGATAGTCATAGTACAATGCTAAATTGACAATGTCATCTTCACCCCTGACTGCCATAAATGTGGCCCCGAGATAGAACCCCGGATAAGGCAGGGCTGTAACTGTCCGTCTCTTCATAGGAGGCAACGGTGACCACCTATTATGCCCTTTCATAATCAAATGGCTACCACTTCCTGCCCTTGTAGTGGCGCAAGGCTAATGGCTATTAAATAAAGCGCCCGGCGATTAAAAAAATTAAAGTACACAACAAATAAAAAATCGTAAATAAATACAGAATTAGTTTACTATGCAGCACATACACTGACTATCAATAAATATTTGGACACCTATGCAAATGACAATATCTGCGGTCCTAAGGTACGTCACGGACTCCGCCAGTATATATCGTGTAGGAAACAACATCGGCTTTAGTCGCATGCAGGATGACTCGCAGTTCGTAGCTCTCTGATTTCGAGAAAGGTATAATTATCGGGTATCACAAATGTGGTCGATCCTTAAGGGACATATCTAGCGATCTGAAGTACCCAAAATCGACAGTGGCCTATGTGATTAAAGAAGTGGAAGGTGAGCGGTGATTGTCGGAATGTGCCCGGAGTCGGCTGACCAACGAAACTGGGAGATAGAGACCGACGAGTGCTGTCCAGAGAAATTCGGAAGAACCGCAACCAACCGATGGCCCTCATCCGCGAGGAGTTTCAACAGGCATCCGGGAGTATTGTTTCAATGAATACCATGCGTAAGGATGCACCTCTGCTTGGTTTTGATGGTCGTGCTGCTGCCCATAAGCCTTTGATCACAAAGTCCAACCGCACTGCTCGGTTAATGTGGTGCAAAGCACATCGAAATTGGACCGTAGATCAGTGGAAACGGGTTCTTTGGAGTGACGAATCAAGGTTCACCCTTTACCGTTCGGATGGCAGGGTCTGGGTCTGGCGTCTACCTGGAGAACGTCTCCTGCCAGAATGCATTGTGCCAACAGTCAAGTTCGGCGGAGGTGGAATTATGGTCTGGGGGTGTTTCTCCTGGTATGGACTGGGATCCTTGGTCCCCATTCATGGTAAGCTCAACTCCGATGCCTACTGCACTATTTTGGATGACAATGTGCTTCCTACGTTGTCGCAGTTTTACGGGTTGGACCCCTGTTACTTTCAGGACGGCAATGCCAGTTGCCTTGTTTCGACGTTAACCAAGGCTTGGTATGGTGCCAATGAAGTTCATCGAATGGACTGGCCTGCCCAGAGTCCAGACCTGAACCCTGTCGAGAACCTCTGGGACGAGTTGCATCGCCGAATTCAGGGGTGCACTACCCGTGCAAAATCGTTGAAGGAACTTCTATGTCTTCTCCAAACCGAGTGGAAGAAAATACCACTAGCTGTCATACAAGGACTTGTGGAAAGTATGCCCCGGAGGGTCCACGCTGTAATTACCTCTCGTGGAGGCTCTACCAACTATTGATTTTGAATAAATTTAGGTTTTCTTTTCTATCACAGGTATCCAAATACTTATTGGTAGTCAGTGTATCCTAAATTACCTCTTTGAGGCATGGTGTGGAAAGGATGAATATGAAGTTAGTAAACCTTTACATTAGTGAGATTGAGTTGACGTCTGACTCGTCCTCTGGAGACTCATTCGAAAAGTAAAGAGGACCTCTGTGATGAGGAAGCTGTATTAGAGATGAAAGGAGTTGACATGTTAGATTTGCCAGCAAGATCGATTTCTAAAACGCCTTCCATAAGAAAATAAATGTCTAAACTTGTCTGAACAAGTTTTCTTTTTTTTTCCATCGTAAATAAGTCGGTACCACTGTATGGTATGCTGTAGAACAGACTTTACATTAGCAAATCTCTCAGAATTTTGGTCTTGGTTTTCGAAAATAGTGAGTTTTCGACTCAAATTTTGAAAACTTTTACTCTTTTGAGAACTTGTTTGTCAATACCTGCGAACGTTCGTGAAGTGGGAAGCGTCTGTACTTACTATTTTATAAAAGACGAATATTTCTGAAAGTTCCTGTCTCCTACAGTTATTTTTTGGTATTGCTTCTGCAATAAATCTACCTACACCAAAAAATTTATTTATACCAAAATTCCATGATCCAAAACTTACATACATCACATTTTCAAAGAATATCAGAATTCCAGGATCAACGCTAATGGCAAATTGTTTCAATCGCTGGCTTCCTTATATTGTTATAAGTAATATCACTTGAAATATCAGCTACACTTTATGTAGTGAGCTCTTTAAAAACCATTTCTTTGGTGCAGAATGGAGATGAATTTTTCTCAAGCAAAACGAACTTTCATGATTGAGCATTATTTCGTAACGCATAAGTTTGGATGCGATGCCGTTTTCCTCGCACTCTTTGTTGGTAACATTTCATTCCTGGCTTCCTTATTCTTTCCTCAACATTTCATTCCTGGCTTCATCCATTTTATAAAAATTCCGAACAGACAGGTGTCCACTTTATTTCTTACAGTGAAAGTTTCCATTTTTTTTAAATCAGGTTGCTAAGCGAAAAATCTCTTCTTGTTGGATTTACGAACATTTGGAAAAATCTATGTAAATGCTTCGACTAATTTTCCTTAAGAATGAGTGGCAAAGTAACGCTCAATCATAAAACTCATTCTGCCAGTAAAATTTCATCCCCCATCTTGCACTAACGATTTTAAAAGCTAACAGCATAAATTCAATTGAAATTTGAGGTGGTGTATTACTTTCGAAGTATAAAAATGGCATCTCTTGGAAACATTTGCTACTGAAATCTATTTTGGAAATACCACAAGCTCTGAAAATTTGATGTGCACGAATTTTGGATCACTTCGTATTTTTCGCCTGTAGCTCACTTCTTTTTCAATAAGTTCACAACAATAGCAAGCACACAGGAGAGCTACACGTTGTTAAAATGGAAGGAATTATCACTTTACCCCCTTGCGTGATACCGTGGTGTAAATGGTTGGCAACTGGAATATCTACAGTTAGAAACCTGACGAGGACGCAATTCATATTTTCTGCTTCAAAAAAATTAATGGGCTCTCTCTTAAGTTTTCGCAGTTTATATTATTCCTAA
Organism: Stegodyphus mimosarum; assembly: GCA_000611955.2. NCBI lineage: Eukaryota > Metazoa > Arthropoda > Arachnida > Araneae > Eresidae > Stegodyphus > Stegodyphus mimosarum. The sequence continues at coordinate 84,181 of KK122541.1, forward strand.
CCGTAACTGTATCCAAAAGAGTTAGTCATTAAGAGCTGTATTATTCCTTCTTCCCAACCTTCCACCGGGCCCACCAGCGGGAGAACAGTAAAATCGCTGACCACTGTTAGTTCTGACCTGTATTCGATTCCAGGCAAAAGGACTGGCTGCAGGAACCTTTTTCGTGGTTTTGCCTATGTTTAACGTGTATCCAAGCCAGTTTCCATTAGAAAACCCTCTATGAGGGCATCTTCCTCTTAGGCAGGTAGTCCTATTGTGCTTTTGCGATAATCGACTAAATCAAACCAAACCCAATCTTACACTTGTTTTTGAATTCGTACTAATTTATTACACATTCATATCAAAATAAATACAAATGTTCGCTTCTACCTAAATAATATAGACAAAAAATATAACATGCCAGCACCGATACATTTGCATCGCTTCCGAAATAATCTCAACTGACCTACACTCCACGGAGCGGCCATCAGTAAAGGCGTTTAAACTTAACATTCATTAGCAGAGTTTATTGCCCTCTAAACCTATTCAGAATAATCTGAGCAAGCGTATTTTAAAAAAGAAAAAAGAGAAAAAGGAAAGAAAGGGAAAGAAGGAAAGTATAAAAAAGAAAGACAAGAAAGAATGGGCGGGGTCACGCTGTCAGGGAGCAATAAAGGCCGGCTTGGGACTTCGTTTTTATTTTCCTGTCGTTGATTGAATAGAGAGGACCATTAGAGTTACCTGTGCATCGTTTACACCTGTTGCCACCACTACGCTTAGAACTTCCGTCCCTTCTTTTTCTGTGTTTTTTTTTTTTAACCAAGCTTAATTATTATGGAGGTTGTTCGAGCTGCACAGCTTGCACGACAGCTTTTAGAATAAGATTCAGCGGCGATTAAACTGTTGTAAGCATTGCTTGCCCTGGAACTTGCGCTTATAGACATTCGAAAGAGGCTTTTCCAAAGGGTCACTTTTCTTTTTCTTTTTCGGAAAATCTTGTTTAATTTTAAACCAGCTGAACAAATGGAGTCAGTGCTCGGTTGCACGTAAAACGGATAATTCTGTCCAGAAGCAGTTCTCTGTTTCTCCGATTTAATTATATTTATTTTTAATCGCGTCTGATTTTCCTCGTTCGAGGCTCCTGGTTAAATTGTAAGTAGGCTGGATAACAGGTGTTTAAAATTCTATAACTGTCATGATTCTAAAAGCCAGTGTAAGCTGAAAAATGTAAAAACTAGTAAAGGTTTTAAATAGTATATTCAATCCGAAAGGCTAACCCAAATTGAACTGCATTTGATGATTATTAAAAGTAATCTCATTTTATTTGGCACTAATTCTGATACTATCATTATTATGATCAGAATTAATGTCAGCCACTTTCAATTATGTGAGTGGATGCTATGACGAAGGCAAGCGATTGCGCACGTTTGTACTTCTGCATTGCTTTGTACCTCTGTATTTAGTGCTGAATTAGCTCTGTATTTAGCGGTGATTTAGTGTATTTTGCTCTTAAATTCATCTCTGATCCGCTCTGCAAAAGTCTGTAATTTACACCGATACATTTAGTACACTAGAAGCTTTAGAAAGTTTTTTTTGAGACCCAAATCCTCTACTAGTTGACATTCTTAGAGTGCATCAAAAATTTAAGAGCAATGGGTATGAGATTCTTTACTGATGGGTCCTGGATAAGTAGGCATAAAAGAAAATGAGCTAGCATACATAACAGCAAAGTCTGCAGTTGTTTTCTCCAATCAACTTGTCCCTTACAGTGATATCAAAATGGCCATCATGCACAGGATCTTAAATAAACGGCAAATATTCTTACATGTTCATAGGTGATCATAGTTCTTAGGTGAGTAAGTTGAAAAGCACAATTTACACTTCATATGTTTTGCTGAGATTTACATATTTAAGTACTGGAAGGGCACTAGAAACCGGAGGGAGGAAGTGTTGCCCACCCGTTTAAGAACTGATCACTCTCGGGTCATACACAATTACCTTTTGAAGGGCGACAGTGAACCTTATATTCGAACTGTAATGTAGTATTCTGTCCTGTATTTATTTTTTATTTGAATGTCTGCATTTTATCAGACTTCGATTGAAGTATTTTAGCGACAGTGACTTTCCTCTTTACCACATAATTGGGAAAGAGGTAAATCACAATTTATTTCAATACCCGAAAGAGGCGCGGCTTTATTATTAAATTTGATTTTGTTTTGCTATTGTTTCTTGATATTTCAATGCCATGTATTTTAATGTATCTCGTGATTTGTTTATGTAGTTTTCGTCGTTTTCACAAAAGATTTTGGCTTCAAATAATCGAGACAGCGCTGTTATTTTGTACGTTAATTTATCAATTAATTGAAGTTTTTCCTATATCAGTTTTGTAATTCTGCTTTTCGTTTATTTTTGCAGTAGTTAAGGACTTTTACTTTTGCATTTACTATGAATAGGTTTGAGTACATAAATGTTTTCAATGAGTACGAATGCATGTAGGAGAAATATTACGAAGTAGTTAAAAAACGGTTTTAAGTCTCATATGATCCAGAAGAACGAAACATGTCTTCGGAACTCATTAATCGACTGAGTTTAAAGCTTCAAACATTTCTCCCCTTGACAAGTTCTGTTTGAAGCTTTAAATAAGCGAGATTAATAACTTTTAATAGCACGTTTTGTCAATTTTTTGCAAAATTTCAAGTTTGTTTTCACTGTTTTTTGATGGTTTAACTTTTTAATTATTATCTTTTAAGTTGTTTCGGTTTTTTCCTTTTATTCAATAGGATTGATTCTGTGACTTCACCACTTTCACCTTAGGTAGAATAATTAGATTTCCCTTTGGCATATGACATTATGGCTGCAACGGATTGGCGATCGTTCTCTATGTTATAGCTTAGGTTTACTGCGCAGTTAGAAAGATGATACTCCAAGACAGGCATTGCGGTAAAGTCCACGCATAATTTTATTCCTGGGTAATGAAGTCTGAGGACACATATTCTTTTTCTTTCACGTCATCATTGTAGGTGCGCTATTCACTCCACAATTTTATACAGATTATGTTTTTAGAACAATGAGCTGGCAGGGGCTAAACAAACGAAGTAGCGGCATCAGAGGTAGAAGGAAAATCGTGCAATTAATTCAAATGCGGAGGCTCACCAACAGAAGGTTTTGGTTAAGTTGCTTATTAAGAGAAAACTTTCAGTTCTCGAAATTTAGAGTTTAGGTTCAGAATTAGCTAAGTTATCAGCGTTTCGCAAGCCATGTGTCATAGATTGATCTAGAAATGATGCAGTCTAGAAACGTTATTACTGTTTTTAGAATAGAGATGGGGAATTAAGGACTATTGCTAGTTTAAATTATAATTTTGAGATTTTCATATTTTTTCTGAGATTTACATATTTTTTATCTTACACCTCCTTAGACCACATATATGTAAGTTTTGCTTAGCACTTGAAACCGTCTGAGTTTTATGTAATTGTTCACTTCAAAATATGTCATTTTAATAAATTCTTTCATTTTGCAAGTGAGCTGTTGTTTTAAATATGTGGTTGGCTATAACTTATGCTTACAACTGATTTGATTTGGGAAGAATCAGACATGGTTTCAGCGCATATAATCTTTAAGGTTTTGCGACAAAAAATTCACTACCGCCACAACCCCTTTTGATTGACTTGTAATGTCTAGTTACTAAACTTTAAGCGTGACTGCTGAAGTAAGTGCAGAAACCAGACAGGAAAAGGGTTAAAAGAATCCTTTCTTAGATTCTTTAAAATTCAAAATGCGTCGACTTGACGCTAAGAAACTACGCCTCGCTCGGGCGGTAACTCAAATAACAAGAACTAAAAATTCAAAGATATTAACAGAACCGTAGAATTTTCCCCAGGGATCAGAGAATCCTGGTACCTAAAACCGCATAGAAGTCTAGTGGCAGCAGACTAATAGCAGCTACGCCACTTTAATCAACAGTAAGTACGAAATCAGAAGTTTACGCTACAGAGGTACAGTACTTTCCCACTCTTTCTAACTTTCCCTTCTAGAGCTCAGAATTTCAACCTTTTTCTCCTACTGGTACAAATTTACATCTACCAAATTTACATATTCTGGCATTGACAATTAGGCGAATGAAGGCTTATAGGAAACAAAATATAAACTTAAGTGGTTAGTTAAATAAATATAAATCCCTACAAACTGATAATCATCTTACGATAAATGACATCAAGAGTTAAATAGTAATCTTGATTTAACTCTGTCGTCATCTAAGCCAATGATCACAATGGCCAGATGATTAAACAACGAAACAATGGTACTTCGTCCAGAATCGAACTATGTCAGCGTTCTTCAGTGGATAGCAGCCACTTGGTCACTCATGGGTCTGGTTTTAAAATGTGAACAAAAACAAAAAACCAAATAAACTCGAATTCAACAAAATAACTGAAATGAATTAAAAGCAAAGCCCCGTAAATAGATAGAGGCAAACTTTCCAAATGACGTTGAAGCAAAGTCCAAGTAGTCCAAATACTGCCTTGAGTAAGAGGGAGGGCGCAGCGTAAGCAGAAGTGAGCAAGAAGCCAGAATTTCAACACTGATTGGACCAATATAGTTCCACCTCAATTTTTGAAGGGGAGCGCCCAGGGGGGCAGCGGTCCGAGGGTCTCTCAATCCTCTTCCTGTAACACTTGATATGATGTTTTGTACCATGTTCAACCACCAATCTCTGGAGAGAACTTTTAGCTCGCCGGCTATTTTTAATGCCTTCTTGCAGCACAGACATTATACGCATACAAACATCCATACTTTCTGCAGGATTCTAACCTGGGCCTATCATACGGCAGTCAGCGTCAGGAACCACCGTAATGAAGGAGCGGAAGATGTAGAGAAGCAAAAGTATATTGTAAAATCGTATTAGCTTTCACAATAGTATGTGTCACTGATCTTGTGGCCTTACTGAAAATTTCAGTTTCTTCCCTTTCGAATGCACTCATGCTCTTTAATCTTAGCATATTTGTAAGAAATGGGCGCAGTTTCTAAATTTCTTTTCAATTTTTCATCTCTATTTCCTTTTTTTTCCTACCCGAAATTTAGTAGAATATTGATTGAAAATTACTAATTCTGATTCATATAAGTCAGCCAGTAAGTTCTTTAGTATCTTTCTTGGGTTCCAAATTAATTTAACTACCTCATTTACCAACGAGGTGTCGCACGAATTCCATTAGTGAGATTTCGCTACAAGAATTTCTAACTGTAATCAAACAGACACAGAATTTAAATAAGTTTAAACGTATTTTTACTTCACCGCTCGTGAGAGGTTAAACTAAAATACACAATAATAAAGTTACCAGCCAACTTGACCTGGTTTTAAAACAAGCTTCATTTCACAACTGCTATACTTTCAATAATTTTATTTAACCTTATTAGAAATTAAAGGCTTCGTATCGAACGCAACAGGTCAGGTCAGGTAAATGTGTGGTGCAACATAACAGCGTCAGCAACGAGATCGGTAAAGCCCCGGCACACTAACCATCTGGCCCCTTCAGGTATTTCCAATTGGCAACCTATGGCAACGCCAATGGCATCAAGAACCACAAGGCAGTAGAACATTTGTTTTTTTTTCAAACATCATTGTATTAGCGTATTTTATTTCGCAATACATATCAAGTCATGGCCCCTTCCAAGCATACTTCAATAACAGAAAGGGTATCAAACAATACCCTGACGGAAATTCCAACGTTCAACCAAATCCGATTCTATCCTAATTCTACAATATTCAATTTGAGACCAGCGTTGGAATTGCTAACAGTACAAAACTAGATCTTGATTTAGCAAGACAAATGCGGCAAGCAGACCAAAACTCTCTAACTCAGCTATCTGTAGTGTGAGCATAAACTACTCACCACTCAAATCTACATACATTTGTATATTCTAGAATTAGCGAACCTAATGACGAAGTGAGGCAGAAAGGAATGATGAATAAACATAAATGCCATTAAGATGTTCTGATCATCTTCATAATACTCTGAAACACTAATATTTAGCCCTAATTAATCATCTTATTAATTAGGGTCAAACATTAGAGAGGTGCTTTCTTAAAAAGGATTGTTTTTTCGAAGGGATGGGAAATTGACGTGTATCGGGTTTTATCGAAAGCTTCACGCATCCGCTAATATTGTCTGCGCGTTGGCGTGTTTAATCATATTTTGTCAAGCGATTTTTGGCATATGAAAGAAAGAGACTTGTTTTAGAACATTGTGTTGTGAAATTTGTAAAAAAAAGTATAGTTATCATTTAGTACAAGGTGTCTGAAATGAAACTATCCCGCTATCAGATTAGAACCATCATTTATAATATCTTACTTTCTTTGGCCATATAAACTCGACTAGATCCTACTAAGGAACCTGGCGACTTATCGCAGAGGCATAAAGTACTACCAGCACAGAAGATGGGTGAAAATAACCCTTTATTATTCTCAAGTATGAACAGAAAGACAGGAACTTCGTGCTTTACAATGACACCGACAACTTGCGGTGGAACTTAAGAGTTGTTACACAAATCAATTCAAGTCTAAAGAGTAGTGCTGGACTATCACTTTAAGTAAGGCTAACTAGGTTGACTCGACAACCTACCCAGCGTGATAATTATTTAAATTGCCAAAAGGCTTATCAGCAACTCCGCATAACAGCAAGGTCAGAAGCGTGGGGAATTTCAGGAGTTCAGAAAAGATAACAAAAATTTGAATAATTGGTTAATTAAACTAAGGGAAAAGAAGCCTATACATTTACTTCCAATTCTATTTCAAAACGTCAGCTACAGAGTGGGACCAAATCATGTGTACAGCTTTAGGTATTAATGTTCTATCATATGACACTGTGAAGGTTTGGTATAGAAAGTTCAAAAACAAGGACTGTGACATTCAAAAAGCAGAACGCTCTGGCCGCCCTACTGATGTTGATGAGGCCCGCCTGCGAGAACTTATGGAAGAAGATCAGTATGCAACCACTCGAGAGCTTGCTAAGGAGTTAAATATTAGTGCTATGTCTACTAGTCATACTATGCATCGCATAAACTTGACGCACAAGTTCAATCGCTGAGTGCTGCATCAGCTGACTCAAGCAGATAAGCGCAGATATCTTCGGGCCTGCACTCGAATATCAACGCAAGGACAAAATTCTGGATCGGATCATCACTTGTGATGAAAAGTGGATTTACTTCAACAACACAGGCCGAAAAAGGGTTGATCTGCGCTCGGTAAGCCCGATGGCAGCGTCTCAAAACCCAATTTGATTGAAATAAAGATATGCTTTGTATCTGGTGGAACTTCCGTGGTAGTATCCACAAAGAATATCTGAAAAAAGGTAAAACTCTCGATAGTAAGATGTACAGCGAGATGCTAGGCCGTGTTGACCCTGCTATCAAGGAAAAACGTCGAACTGAGTTCCAACTCAAAAAGGTAATGTTCAAGGTAATGCAAGACCACATGTATCTGCATTCACCGGCTGGACTCTGCACGGACGCGAACTGGATCTTTCCCACACCCATCATAGAGCCCCCGACATCTCTCCTGCAGACTTGTATATTTTTCATACTTGCAGCTACATCTTGCTGGTACTACCTTCAGTTCTGCACAGGATGTCTGAAATGAGGTTGATCTGTTTTTTGGACTCGCGGCCACCAAGTTTCTGGGCCGAAGGCTTTCAAAAGCTATCAAAACGTTGGCAGAAAAATCATAAATTTGGGTGGTGATTACTACCCACAACTAAAGGCATAAGGTATTTCTCCCGCCTTCTTCGCATGCCTTCGTAACCGAGAGGTCCGTGGTTCGGCGAAGGTGTTGCTCATTTTTCAATATCCCTGCTTCAAAAATACCTAATGTCTCTACAAAGGTGCTGCTTTCGTGTTTTTTCCCTAACTTTATTATGAATGTTTTTTGGCGGAAAACTTCCGTTACAACCAGATATTTATACAGCACACTAAGGGAGCAACGAAATCCTGTACAGTAGCTTATTCGGCTTTCGAAAGCAAATTCAGGTCAGGTTAGACTAAAGTAGATTATATGAATATGGCAAAGCCATGAGGGCTATCTGCCTAAGAGGAACGATGCCTTCGTGGAGGACATATTGAGGGAAACTACCTCATATTCATATTACACATGAAAACAAAAACCACGAAAATAAACCACGCAGCTTACTGTTCGCCTGAGTTCGAACTCAAAAAAGGTCGAGCTGGCGGTATTCAATAGTTTTAATCACTCTGCTGCTGGCGGGAAGAACAAATTAACAGAACTATTATGCCCCCTTAACTACCCGTCAGTTGGTCATACGAATTCAATTAGGGGTAAGATTATAAGGTATTTTATTAATATTAACCAAGTGTTATGATTTAAACCTTTACTATAACTTCACCTTTCCGTAGTCCTCAGTACAAAGTAGTCGTTTGTGCATTTAACCTAAGGTTTTTAATGTTTAGAGAGAGAAAGAGATTCTAGTAGCTTTGTCTTGCTGTATGTATTATTGCCAGCTCTGCCTAAGTTTATATCTGGCTTTTTAACATTTTACTAGCCGACTTTTAAAATACGCATTGGTAATTGTCTTGAGTCAGTCTAAGTAGTTTATTTTGTGTTGCGGTCTGAGACTCGACATAAAATTACCACATTTAAATTTAACGTTACCTTTTGTAAATTTAAATTTTCGAAAATAGTGGAGGTTTATCTCTCGCACAAACAGTGCCTTTCTATTCATTTAGGAGTTAAATTAAAAAAAAGTTATTTTAACGTTCTTAAGACACAGTGATTTGTTACAAAATAAGCGATAACTTGCCTTGAGTTTGGAAGGCTGTGCAGAGCATTCTCACAAACTTCTAAACACATTAGAACTTTACAAGGAAATCTGCGATTTGTAGCAAATACCAATTTGTAATGAGCTCTAAATTCCAATTTTAAGCTGCAGTGTTTATTATATTCATTTATCGTATTTAAGCATACGCCATAAAAACCAGGTTCAGCTACAGATTATAACCTTTTTTTTTAATTTTAATTAACCAGTTATTTTGTATTCAGAAATTTTACTGCCACTTCTACCCTTCCGTTTCCCTTCCAGAACGCGAATTTTAGCATGTGCGTATTTAAGTGAGGGTTTGAGATTGCTTTAGTCAGAGCATGTTCCGCCTGTTGAAGGCCACGTTACTAGCTGATATTCTAGGATAGCATTCCTGTCTACGGCTTTTCAGTAATCTTGAAAATAATGCTGTCATGGCGAGGTAGATTAAAGACAACTGGCGCGTTTAGTATTTCTATGTACCTCTGGCTACCTAAAATTTAATTTAAAATTCTTCTTTTTTGAGTTTACGCCATAACTGCTGGCTGGTTTTCTATGCACCAGGAGTGCCTTCTGTTCGCCTTACTTGAGTTTTTAATAAAAGAGTCTTTTCACTTTTCTTACAGTTCTGTTTGCTTAAATAGACATAACAATCGATGACTTAGTTCTATTTAGTGTCTTGACTTACTGTGTGTTACTAAAATGAGACTCTACAAGATAAATGGGAGCCTAAAACTCTCAAATGATCTTCTTTATTGACTTCTGGCTTATTAGTCAGCTCGTTTAATTTTGATTCAGCTATAATATGCTACTGAAAATTTTCAATGGGTTTCGTATTTACTGATTTCTTATCTGGTTTAGTTCAAATATAATATAGTTGCCTGGAAATTTTAAATCCGCTTTGTATTTACTGATTTCTCTCATCGGTTATCCCGTTTCAATGATTTTTCCTATTCCATACGCATGTTTTGTTATTCGCAGGGCTATCGGCCAGTATCTAAAATATACGATGAAATCCGATGATATATAATACTGTATTTAGTGTGTAATAAAATTAGAAAAATCTATTATTTCTAAGTAAAATCTGTGAAGTTCAGTTCTTCTTTCGTACAAATTTCGTTTACAGGGACACACTATACTATTATTACTGTCATATACCATCTTTTCACATCCCTAAGAACTTCATGCCTGGAAAGTAGAAATATTTGTCATTTCCATCACGGGAAATACTTTTTGCAAATCTCGTTAGCAACAGATTTAACGCGAAAAAAGAGATAGACAGAAATTTAGATATTTCTTTTATTAAATAAGACTAAAAGTCTCCCGAGACATTAATCTACGATGAAATAACATTGCATGAGTTTTTTTTTCTACTGTTTAGCATTACTATTTTGAATATCTTGAAGTTATATGGTATTTTCTCCCTCGTTTCCGCATGCCTTCTTGGTGTCATTAAAAGCACACTTGACGCGTATTCGAGAGGACCAAGGTTCGAATTCCGGTGAGTGCACTGCACATTTTTCCCGTCTCCTGCTTCAAAATAACCTAATGACTCAACTCCGAAGTCCGAACAAAATGTGGAGGACGATAATTTGTCACCAGCAAGATTTGGCAATTGGGTCCCCTATTTCCCAGTCCCCTTTAAATGGAGGAGTATAAAGGTATTTTCTTCCTCCTTTCGCATACCTTCGTGGTGTAATTAGAAGCATGCTCGATGCGTGTTCGAGAGGTCCGGAATTCGAATCCCGCCTAGGGCACTGCACCTTTTTTATGTCACCAGCATAAGAAAAAGAAAAAAAAAAACTTATAACTCTACAAAGTATATGATAATATGCTATGCATTTTAAATTTCCGAGCAATTATTCTTAAATAAGTATTCCTATCTTACGCCCCTCAGGGGCTCACTTTTGTGAGTACGGGTGTGGCAATCCCGAGGTACCCTAGTCCTTCAGCGAATCATCTTCTTGATGAGACGGGTGTCACGATCCTGGAGCCCCAGTGATCTATCCTCTTTTCCATCTGCTCTCCTCTGAGCTGAAGCTTTCTTCCTTCCTTTCTCCCTTGTGGTTTTCCTCTTCGGAAGTTGGGGCTCGTTATGAGAGACTAGAACAGCTCTTGCCTCTAGTTTTCGAATGACGAGAAAACTGCCCACGTGTTTGCCGTGCGTGGAGACCCGTGTCGCTGGAAAGGAGGGTCCTGGTAGTTGAGGGGCGAGGTACTGTCCCCAACACACTGCTTTGGCCTCTGCTTCAGCTAAACGGGTGGCACCTTGTCGTCCTCACGGGTGTCAATCGGCTGGTCACTAGTCCTTGTGTCAGTGGCTTGGGGATAAGCTCTCGGGAGTTCCTGCTTTCGGGAAAGCCGACTGTGGGGCTTCAGTTTGCGTATAGGTCTGGCTAGCCCTAACACAGGAATCTGTGTTCCCTTGTTGGGCTCCGTGGTGGGTGGGGCGGTCGGACCCGAATCTTTAATCTTTTCAATATGGCGAAACCCCAAATTTACCTTATTAAAGACTTCAACGTCAATCACGACCCTCAAAGCGCTAGTTCTGATACATCAACTGCAAAAAAAATACGTACCGATGGAAATGCGAATAATGGAAAGAATTGTCCCCGCTTCCTTGTTGTCTCTAGTCCTTCTGGCGAGCTGCAAAAGATGTCTCCTTTTGTAATAAATAAATACATCCATTCTTGTATTGGTGAGCCTAGAAATATAAAGCGTCTCCGCTCTGGAGACTTGCTTATTGATACAACTTCGGCCATCCAGTCTGCATCTTTACTTCAAGTAACCAAACTTGGCCAAGCAAATGTCACTGTAACATCACATAAGACATTGAATGTTTGTCGCGGTGTAATCTCGGAAGTCGACCTTCTGTATGTTCCTGAAGAAGAGATCGCATCCGAGCTATCTGACCAAAACGTCTGTGGTGCTAAGCGGATCAAGATGCGTAAGGAAGGACAGTTGATCGACACGAAACACGTGATCCTGACCTTCAACTCGCCTGATCTGCCGAAGAATATAAAGGCTGGGTATCTTAACTGTCCCGTAAGACCATATATCCCAAACCCTATGCGATGCTTCCAATGCCAGCGTTTCGGCCATTCCAAGATATCCTGTCGTGACAACCTGACGTGCGCTCGATGCTCGTTGGTTGGTCACGATAGTGAAAACTGCTGCGCTGCGCCATTGTGCATTAATTGCAAACATGACCACTCAGCATTTTCTCGTTCGTGTCCAAAGTGGAAATCGGAAAAAGAAGTTCAGGCAACTAAAGTTACTAGGAACATCTCATATGCTGAAGCCAGAAGACTAGTGCAAAGCACACAGCTGCGACAAAATACATCTTACGCAACTGCTGTTAAATCTTCTCGTACAGTTGCCACCCAAACATCATTCGTTACGCAACCTTTACCAAACAAATACCAACAGATAACAAGCAACCAGAGAAAAGACAACCCCACACATACAGTACAAAAAAAAGACACAGTAATGCAAAGCAAGCCGAAAAATGTCGCTAAGAAAACGTCTGATAAAAATAGAAGCCCCAGCAATAGCTCTTTTGATGGGATGATTTCTGAATCTGTGGATTCAGACAGTATGGAAGTAGAAGAGGGTTTAGAAGCTCCCAAGCATCTGCTTCCACGAAAAACTAAGAAAGAACACAGAAGGAGCAAACATCAAACATAATGGCCACCCTCGTCTCTTAGAACAGTCGCGGCTTCCACCGGAATTTGACAGATATAAAAGATATCATCAATGATCATCATTCTGTATGCTTCGCTCTACAGGAGACTAACCTGAAACCGGAACAGCCAGCAAAACTTCGGAGGTTTTCTTTCGTCAGGAAAGATAATATTGCAGGTGAGCGTGCCAGTGGAGGTGTAGGCCCCCTCACCTCACTGGACTATCCGTCAAATGCACTTTCCCTGACGACATCCCTCCAAGTAGTCCCTGTGCAAATAAATTTCAATGTCGTATTTTCCGTAGTTTCAGTCTATTTGCCTCCAAATGAGCACATTGATCAAGAGCGTTTAAATGAGTTTGTAAAGCAGCTGCCTGAACCTTTTCTTCTTATAGGAGATTTTAATGGGCACAGTCCGCTCTGGGGAAGTAAAGACACCAATTCACGAGGACGACAAATTGAGCAGTTGATTAAAGATCACAGCCTTTGTCTCCTCAATACCGGGCAGGACACATACTTCCACGAGCCCTCAAGAACATTCCACGCTATTGATCTTGCCATTTGTTCACCGTCTCTGCTGCCGTATTGCACTTTTAGTGTCGGCAATGATCTCTACAGCAGCGATCATTACCCCATCTTTGTATCTCTCGCACGAAGAGGAGCAAACTCCATGCCAAGGCCCGTTCGATTTATATTTGAAAGGGCAAACTGGGACCTCTTCTCTTCTGTTGCTGACCTCACAGAGGAAATGGTAGAAAATGTGCAAATCGATGATGCAGTGGAATGCATTACTAATGTTATAAACCAGGCAGCTGTGCTTTGTATCCCCAGAACATCGGGTAAATTGCTCAAATATTCTAAACCTTGGTGGAACAGTGACTGTCAGGAAGCACTTAAAAAACAGAGAAAAGCTTGGGGAATCTTTCGCAGATATCCTACTTTTCGAAACTATTTAGCATTCAAAAGAGCCAAAGCAAATGCACGAAAAGTAAGACGGCAGAGCCAGAGGGATTCCTGGATTTCATATGTGTCAACAATAACATCCTCTACACCAAGTAATCGAGTTTGGGAGAGAGTTAAAAAAGCACGTGGAATATATAAAGACCACTCACTTTCCTTTTTGGAAAAAGATGGCCGAGTGATTAGCTCCGTAGAAGAAATTGCAAATACTATTGGTGAGACGTTTTCTGCCGTTTCTTCCAGCAGAAATTATTCTCCCGCATTTCTTTCTATTAAGCAGCGCTCCGAAAAAAATCCTATTGCTTTCAATTCCTCCAACTCTGAACCCTACAATAGGGATTTTACTATGCTTGAGTTAAAGAGAGCTTTGTTCCAGACACGCAAATCTTGTCCGGGTCTTGACGGCGTGAGCTACGATATGCTGAAGCATCTATCCTATAAGTCACTGAACGCCCTTCTCACTCTTTACAACAGGGTGTGGAAGGAGCATACTTTTCCCAGTGCATGGAGGAGAGCTGTTGTCATTCCTATCGCTAAGCCAGGAAAAGACTCGCGGAATCCCTCGAATTATCGGCCAATAGCCCTTACTAGCTGCATATGCAAACTGTTTGAAAAGATGGTAAACAGCCGCCTAGTGTATTTCTTAGAAAAGAATAGTGTACTATCACCTTATCAAAGTGGTTTCCGAAAGGGAAGGACCACTATAGATAATATGCTCCTTTTGGAGACATCTATTCGTAAAGCTTTCCTTAGAAGAAACCATCTTGTCTCTATTTTTTTTGACATTGAAAAAGCTTATGATAAGGCATGGAGGTATGGGATCCTTCGTGATCTCCATGATAGTGGCTTGCGTGGCAACCTACCATTTTTCATTCAGAATTTTTTGAATGCTAGGACCTTCCAAGTTAAGATTGGCTCTGTTTTGTCAAAAAGCTTTGAACAAGAAGAGGGTGTGCCTCAAGGCTCTGTTCTTAGTGTCACTTTATTTAGTCTGAAAATCAACTCTGTATTAAAAGAACTTCCTCGAACTATTTTAGGATCTTTGTATGTTGACGACCTCCAGATTAGTTGTCGAGGGGCAGATATGAGACATATAGAGAGGCAGCTGCAGATCGCATTGAATAAGATCCACGAATGGTCAGTCAAGCAGGGATTTACGTTTTCTGAACAGAAGACCGTCTGCGTGCATTTTTGTAGAAAGAGAGGTCTCCATCCTGAGCCTGAATTATACCTTAATGGATCTATCATTCCAGTTGCACCTGAAGCAAAATTTTTAGGAATGGTATTCGACCAGAAACTAACTTTCCTTTCCCATGTTTTACAGCTGAGAAAGAAGTGCATGAAAGTACTTAATATACTAAAAGTCCTGGCGAATACCTCCTGGGGTGCTGATCGATGCTCCATGCTTCGCATCTATAGAGCGCTTGTCCGCTCTAGACTGGACTATGGCTCAGTTATCTACGGATCAGCTCGGTCTTCTGTGTTGCTAAAACTAGATCCTGTGCATCATCAAGCTCTGAGGATTTGTTCTGGAGCTTTCAGGACATCTCCTGTTCAGAGTCTTTACGTTGATTGCCATGAACCATCACTTCGTTTGAGGCGTGAGCAGTTGTCTCTCTTGCATTATTTTAGCATCTTATCACAACCTGACAATCCTAATAGGCTAGCTTTGACTGATAACAGCTGTGACACTTTATTTGATGCACGGCCATCCTGTGTGCCTCCGTTTTCTTTGAGAGTTCGCCCTCTGATCGAGGAACTCTCCCTGTCTGATATATCCCCCCAAGCCATGCAATACTTTGAAATTCCTCCTTGGGAACAGGCAGGAATCCAGATTCTTGAAATTTTTTCGCATCAGATGAAAAAAAACACTAACAATGTCATCTACACCCAACTTTTTGCTGATCACAGGTATAAATATCAAGAATATATTCCAATATACACAGATGGTTCAAAGTCAACTTGTCACGTCGGGACGGCATTTGTAATTGGTGACCATGTAGAAGGCAGAAGTTTGCACCACGCTTCCTCAGTCTTAACAGCTGAACTTACTGCAATATATCATTCACTTTTGTACGTATCAAAGCGACGGCAGAAAAAGTTTATAATTTATTCAGATTCCTACAGCGCGCTAAAAGTTTTAGAAGCTTTTTCGAACACCCATAATCCGGTAATTTTTGATATCCTCAAACTGAATTTAAACTTAACAAGGCTCGGATTTGAAATTCTCTATTGCTGGGTTCCCGGGCATACCGGTATAAAAGGTAATGAGCGGGCAGATGTCGTCGCAAAATCAGCTGTTGAAATATCCAGTCGCCTCATCCCTATCACAGACATTAGTAGTTTTATAAAGCAAAAGATATTGGAAAAATGGCAGCAGTTTTGGGATGTCCAGTCTTTTAATAAATTAAAGAGCGTGAAACCTAGAATCGATCTTTGGCATTTTAGTGGAAGACGTAAGGAGGAAGTTCTTTTGACTAGACTTAGAATCGGTCACACCAGAATGACACATAACTATCTTTTAAATGCTGACAATGAGCCCCTGTGCTCAAAATGTGATGTATGTTTAACTGTCCGTCACCTCTTAATTGAATGTCCATCTTTTAATAATATTCGTCAGAAATATTTTAACAGCTGTGACTTACCTCTCGACCATTTAATTGGAAGAGAGGTCAATCGTAATTTATTTCACTATTTAAAAGATACTGGCGTTTATCAACTCATCTGAACTGATTTTAATTTCGTATATTAGTTTAAACACTTGTGATTTTAGCTGATTTTATATGACCTCATCCCTTGGATTTTGTACATTCCTTTATCTACTTTTTTAATTCATAACTATTTTAATCTCACTGCCTTTTGTATAACTTTATGTCTCATCACCTTGTGTTTGGCGCGGTATAACCATTTCTGGTTTTGCGCCGAAAAATTTCACCCACCACCACCACCTATCTTATGAGTTTAACTTAAAACCACTTCAGTAATTAAATTTAGATCCAAATATAGAGGTCACGTTGTACTTTATTTATTATTTTTATCTTTTAATTTTTTAAAAAGTTTTTGTTTTCGTTTTAAAACTTTTCAGAGTGAATTTCTTTTTTTCGAAGAAATGTTGGAGACTATTCTGTAATCTTTAGATTACCATTCTCCCTCCACAATCAGATTAAGCACAAGCCAAATTCGAATAATCAAGCCAAAAAAAAATTACCTGAAGTAATTTTATGAAAAAAAAATAAAAGGAACCAGTTTGATATCTATTACGTTTGCATACTTTTTTTGGGGGGAGTTTAAAAAAATAGATAGGAATGTGAAATTTTTCAGGTATGAAATGTTCCTTCAAGTGTCTGTTACAGGAATTCGTGAAGTTATTTTAATGACTAGTTTCTAGGAACACGATAAGAATTTTAATTGCTAAAATTTACCTGAGAATCACTACTAAAATCAAACTACATTCTTCTTCTTTTTACTATAAACGATTGCAAAATAAAATCTGTTAATGGGAATTAGATGAAACTTCGGAAGATAAAGTAACAAATTTGCATGTTTGTAGTACACTGTCTTCTGGATAATTTAACCACTTCCTTTTTTTTACTGATGAAAAATGTTCTCCGTAATTAGCCCATGAATAAATGATCATCAGGAGAAACATGCTGTGATGTGAATGTTCTGTGTGTCACAGAAAATATGACAGACAATGAAGAAAGATATTCTTTCTTCAGGTAAAGACAGTTTGCTTTTGAATAGTTAATTACACAAGCCTAACATTAAATACTACCTTGAAAACGGTATATTATAAAGGAAATATTCTAGTTCTAGAAAAAGGAAAAAAACCTTATTGGCCATGCTAAAAAAATGTGTTTCTGCAAGTCATTGGTATAGTTTTATGTATTAGGAATCTACACTTATTATGCCATTAACTGGCACTTCATCTTGTGACTTACATTCAACGTTTCCCGTTTACTTGATGTAGCATTTAGCTTATTGATGTTATGTTACAAGGTATTTCGCCCGCCTTCTTAGCATGCCTTTGCAGTGTAGTGGTCAGCACGCTTGGCGCGTATTCGAGAGGTCCGTGATTCGAGTTCCGGCGAGGGCATTGCTTATTTTTCATCTCTCCTGCTTCGAAATAACCTAATATCTCTACAACTTTATTATGGAGGCATCTAATAGGTAGGCCACCTGTGCCTCCTATGAAGGAACGATCAGTTACAAGTCCCTTCTCCGGGATTCGAACCCGGGCCCTTTGGTAACGCAGTCAGCTCCCCTAACCACTATACCCTCTGGGCAGCTGAATATAGTGTGCAGATACAGTTGATTTAATTACATAGGGGAGTTCATCCCTTTGCCTCCAAGTGAAAAAATATTTAGTCATGTCTGTGATTGCAACTTAACCCCATGCACGCTATAGTGGGGCAAGAAATTAACATATCCAGTTAGCAAGTGGAAGTTCCGTGGCTCAAATCCTGGTGAAAGCGCGGGTGAATTCTCATTATTTATTGCTCTTCCAACCCGAATAATCTTAATGACGCTGAGACTAAATCTTGGTTAAGTACAATTCGTGACAAGCGAAATTTAGGGTTCTTATGCCTCTCCCCACTCTCCATTTAAGTGGGAGAGAATCTAAGGATATATTACTGCATTCGCCTGTGAATGCTGTTGGGATGTAAATGGTTAGCACTTCCAGCTACTCAACAGAAAATCTTTGGTTTGAATCTTGACGACAGCACAGTTGGTTTTTCGCATTTTCTACCGAAAATAACTAAACGATACCTACACAAGGTAGGTAGGTATGGCGCGGTCCACCCTCCTGGCAAGCCCAAGCTCGGCTTATGGCTTTTCTAGATCGGCTACAAGGTATTCAGTCTGCAACTACATTTACTCAGCTATCAACTTACAATTTACGAGTAATCATTTCGAGGTATTAAAAATGCTGTCCATGGACGATATTAAAACACCTGCTTTCGTAATTACTAAGATGGCTGTTAGGTGGATATATATTTTCAAGAAGAGCTTCTCTTCACCTTTGAATACCTTGTATGCATTTG
Organism: Stegodyphus mimosarum; assembly: GCA_000611955.2. NCBI lineage: Eukaryota > Metazoa > Arthropoda > Arachnida > Araneae > Eresidae > Stegodyphus > Stegodyphus mimosarum. Next base: position 102,651 of record KK122541.1, read on the forward strand.
AATGGGAATTCTTGTAAAGTGAAGTTGTTTATATCTGTTCGATATATGAACATTTATTTTCAACCGAAAAATGTAATTTCGCTTTCTGTGTAATTAGTTAACGATTTTCTTCCTAAATATGAAAGAACTCTAAAATCTGCAATTGACTAATCGCCATTTCAGTTTGCAAAGTGCATCAGTTCACCAAAGTTTTAGGTGTCATTTACTTCATCTTTTATTTAGAACTAATACATAGCCGTTGTACTAAAATATTCGAAAAGATGTGTAGACGTTTCGAACTCTATTTTGCAGCAACATTTTGCAACCGGCCCTACGGCCGGCATGTACTGGTGACATTCAGAGTCTCAAAATATGTTTCAATAGTCCCAAATCAACCAAAATAAACTTTACTATCGACAAAACTCATCTGCCAAAAATATCTATAGAAACTTTCCGTAAAATCGCTTGGTCTTAATACACTTAATAATATACCTAATGTCCTAATGCAATCCGCCTCTACGTTCTGTTGAATTGACATGAATTTTCTTCAGGCGATTTGAGGGCTTAATATGCAGTTCTTTACAGTTAATCTAAATATATGTTTCTTTATGGAAGCTCTAGTAACACAGATCTACTCATGTTGGGGTTTCTTTGTGATGCCTTTTTATGCAATTGAATAGGGTCTTCCTTGAAGCAATTCTTGCAAAGCAGTTGTTCGTATATCTTGCTTGATCGCCATTTGGAACAGGTTGTCCTGAATGCTGAGATGGCATTAATTGGTTTCATTATGCTGAGGTCTACGATCACCTTTTTCTACTTCCAGAGATTTTATTTTTTTAATTTTAATTTAGCATCGCTGCATAAGCAATAGGCTGCAAGTCTGGGGTTGCCTCATCAAAAGTCTCAGTAATTTGTGCAATGCTCCTGGGAGTTTCAGAGAGCAGAAATTATCATCGATACTGATTCCCAAAATCTGTGAATCTTCAAACTTAGCAAGCGCATCTGGCGAAGTTTGCATCCTTAAAGATTATTCCTCATTTCCTGAATCAATTTAAAACTTCACAGAAAAGAAACTGTACAACAAGTACTAATTTTAATTCCCTGAAATAGAGGTACATTGGTAAGTTTTTTTACATATTTCACAAATGTTCACTGTGCCCACCTTTGCTGAGGTTGCAGACATCTGTCCGTAATGAGGAAGATTTTCCTAAACATATTGAAAAGCTCGCTGATTCCACAGTTGAATGAAAAGAATGCATATTACGTCTTAGATCTTAGATAGACATCCCTCGTGGCTTCGCCATTCTTATAATTTAATCTAAATTAACATCAGATAAAATCTAAGCTTTAGAACCTTCTAAAGCATAAGTCCTTGTTTCTGTAAATAGTACATCTGGCGTTAGAGTCAAATTCAATTCGAATTTCAGCGAATGAGCTGCAAAGGCTAGATGATGAGGCACTGGTATTTCCTTTTTTTGTTTAAATATTTGAATAATGTTTTAGACACGTAACATAAAAAAGGATATCCCAGCGAAGCAAGTTATAACTAACTGATGTTTGATTACTTAGCAAAATCAAATGGAATTATATATAACAATATCAATAAACGTTTCAAGAATCCTTCAAAATTTAACAAAAATGCAATATAAAATTTCTTTCCTCGATAAATATAAAAATTTCTAGAACTCATAAACATTGCGGTAGTGTATAGATATTACAGTAGCTAAATATCCGAATGAAGTTCAAAGTAATTATAGACGCAAAATCTTCAAATTCCAAATTGTAAATTTTCAGTATTAATAAATAATTTTGTATAATGTAAACGAAATGCTTCTTAAATTCATTTTTGTAAATATTTTCACTCAAGAGACATAATCGATGGAGTCTTTCACGTTTTAACTTCCGGTACTCTTCAGTGGAGTGCAATGAGCGCGCCACGCAGAATGACTAAATTTTTTTTGCTGTTTATAACTCTGACCCTAATGAATCAGACCCTGAACTTCTAATTCTAATAGGGCTAGAAGTTCAGGGTCTCCAAGAATGAACGAGGTGATTTCATGAGATCGCATGACGTAAGTACTACGTGAAATGGATTGAAAGTGCTTTCATTTAATCCAGTTACTGTACAAGATCAAGAGTTAAATTGGTTATTTTCAATAGGTGCACCATTAACAAAAGCCGGACGGACGTCATAGCAATATACAGTTTCAATGTATGCTATGCCAAGAACTTCTGGGGTAATGCTTGTAATTACTTGTATAATTCCCTTCTTAAGATATTGTCGAGAATGATTACCAACACTTTAACTAAATCTCACTTTTGAGGAAGCGTCAGAGGAAAACGTTTGGCGAAGTAAGATGAGAACTCTTTGTAACCGATGAGATAGGTATATTTCTTGCCAATACATCGTCCTGGAAATCATGGAATCAACTCATTCAATTCGTTGCATTCAACGATTCAACTGGTTGAACAATAACAGATAATTAAAAAAGTAGAGTTGCGTTTTTATCTTATGGAAAGAAAATCCGCAATTCAATCTCTTCCATTTCCATTTGCTTGACGAGTGAGAATATACATATGTTAGCGAGCGTTTATCATATATTGGGGTTCGTGTGCACAATAAAAGCACATACACATAATTTTTTGACAGATTAAATTAAAGATAACATAAAAAGAAAAGTCGGAAAGATTTCAGATTTTAAATTACGTCCAAAGGGGCGTTTTTTTAACATTTTGTGTGTTACCTTTATGTATTAAATATCAGATTCTTCGCACTTAAACCATAGAATTCAGTTCAAGAGCAATATCGCAAAATAATTTTAAAATGGGCATATCTTTAGAATTTCCGATACACAGTCACGCACGCCGGAGATAAAAATGTGTTTTCTGTACAACGTTGCCATTGCTTTGAAATCCTTGAACTTGTTAATCAAAAATTCGTTAATTTTACAAAATATGAAATCGATAATAAAACGAATTCCAAATTTCAAATTTGGGCTTCCAGATGCCCATATTCTGGTGGAAACGTTCAGTATTCAAAATCTGATGGCTCTAGGTACCGTTGATTTATCAAAATGCGAGACACATACATACATTTATGCAGATTCTTCATTATTTAATTTGTTTAAATGTAACCCAGGGAGATAATATTGGGTGGCAACAATTTGAAAAGGGAAACAACGCTTTTAGTGAATCGACGCAAAATGCCAAATCGAAATTAATAATTCTTCTGGGCAGATTGACCCTATGGACCAAAAAGTTCTTTCTTTAATTTAATCTGTCATTGCACATTATAAAAAGTGTTCCATCAAAAACGTCATATTTAATATACCCGATAAGATATTTTATTTTTAGAAAATTGTAAACATAAAAACGAAAAATAATGTTTTTTACGACTTGCTCTTTTTACGACTTTCTAGGATTCTAAGTTCGGAATTTTTGGGACTTTCAATATCAGTAACACCGTCAATAAACTGCTACGTACAGAGATGTTTTCAATAGACCGACTGGATCGAGAGCTTGGTGATTTAATGTCCGTTCTTGAAGCTGAGTACTCGAATATCTTTATGAAGCTGCAACGAAGATGTGAAGAGAATTGACAGTGATAAAATACCAGTATTGTCTAGCAAATCAAACTGAAATCGGAACATTTGCCTGTTTTAAGTATGCTATAAAGCAGGGATTCTCAAGCACTGCGCGGCGGCACTTTTGTGCGCCACCAAATTCTTAAAATGTGCCGCCAAATTTCAGAAATGTATATAATAAAAATTATAATGTGTTTAATCCTGGTATACGGTACACGAGTAAGTTTAAAAAGAAACGAATAAAGTTTAACTTAAAGAAAGGTACTTAGATGTAAGAATATGTTCAAATTGTGTATTAAATAATATAATTTAAAAAGAAAATGTACAAATTATTTTGACAGGAATAGGTATTTAAATCCACAAAAAAGTTATAATTATTTTTTCTTTGTAACGCGTTCTTTTTTAGAATCACAAGCTGATTTTTAAGCCTCAAGTCGGCTCACACGTGTCAGGCTGCCCGTCCTTTGGAATCGTTTTCATACGAATTTTCTTCGTCCGAATAGGGACGTTTACGTACGGATGATTCGATTGTATTGAAACGACATGGAGGTCTTTCACTGCAGCCACAATAATTCTTGTGTACACAGACGAAAAACATGCGATCTGCGAAACATCCGAATTGAATGGGATCAGTTCGGACGAATCTGACAAATTGCAATGCAAACAGTTGTTTGTACTGCGATTTTTTCCGTATTTTTCAACCGATTAAAAGTATTCTTATTATTAATTTGTAATACATCTCTTCATAAACGTACTGTTGTTTTTTGTAGTACATATTATTTTATTTTACATTCAAAATTATTACCATAAACTATTTTACACAGTGTATTATAGGTAAGTAAACAACTTTTAAACTTTGATTTTTCTTCGTGTTTCGCCAAATTTTGAAATCGTTAAAAGTATGCCACGACAAAAGAAGGTTGAGAGTCACTGCTATAAAGTTCTAGTTAATTTACCTGTCCTTGACTACTAGAACTTTTATGGAAGTGCCTAGCGACTATTCGCAGATCTTTCCACAACTATAAAATATAAGTCCGAAAAAGGGTTAAAACACACTTTTATTCACTCGAAGAAATGCTGACAGAAGGCCCCCTACTCGGGCTTACAAGAAAGCCTCCATTTGAGCTCAAGATAGAAAATAAGAAACTAAACTAATTCTAACTAGCTGAACTTCAGTCGAAGCTCTGCAAAGATAACTAGCTGAGTTGGTCCGTAATCCGCTTGTAGTAATGTAGGCTTAAAGCAACGACGTGGCCCGAAGATAGAACACGCTGTACTAAGAACTTCTGAGCTCGTCTGCGGAACTGGTTCTACTTCATTTACATAAAACGCGAGACTGAAATCTGATTTTGGCAGGGAGTTATAGGTGGAAAACAAGAACTTAAGGGAAAGGGTTTCAAAATTAAAAATAACTATTGGAAAGTTAAAATCATTACTACAATGCAAAAGCCTTAATTAAAATGTAATTACAGGAAATTTTAATCAATGCTTAATATTATCACGTGGATGAAACACTTATTCAGCATTTGGCTAAGTGTATGGTAGATTGATATTCGACGCTTATAAAATAAAATACCATGGGTTATATTTCCGTTTTTTCTGACTTCCAAACCATCTTAATAGATTATCGGAATTAATCATCAAATTATTTCTACATAATTCAGAACAACGGAGCAATGAATCTTATTTATAATTCCCTAATGCAAATCCTATTCTGGTTTCAAATGATTTTCATGAATGACATTAATTGCGTAAATATTTGTAGAAACAATTATTAAAAACAGCCTTACAAGTAATTTATTATCGATTTTTATGTACTTGAAAGTATTATGAAAAAGCTTATGTTTTAATTTGCTCAGTTTTTGCACCGGTAAGTCATAAAATAGTTGAAATATACAGTTGCGCCCACCAGCGGCCGAGTGCTTTTCCCCATGTGTAACGTGGTACGAGCCATTTTCCCTTAAAAAGACCTCCGCGGGACATCTCTTCTTTTCCGTGCAGTGCCTGCGGGAGGAGCAGGTAATAAATAAAAAAAAAATATGCAGTTGCAAACAGCTATAAACCAATAATATGAAAGCATAAAAGCAACGAAATGAATTATTTGCCGATATTTGGGAAAACTTTGTTCATCATACTAAAGAACTTGAACGAGATTTGAACCCAGCGTGTTATCATTTGCTGATGAAAATACACACTCACAGCTGACGAGAAGCTGATTATCAGCTTATTATGATTATTATTATACCTACCTCATACATAAGAAATACTTATTCTCGTAACTACAGATACATATATGTCATTTCCTTCGTAATTTGCAATATACACTCACGTTTGTGAAAATTGCAACACCAAGAAGGAATCGTCATAATTGAATGCAATTTAATACACAGTTGAGTGGTAGTGGTACAAATAAATGATTAAATGTTCAAAGCAAACAAACAAGAACAAGAGATCAGAATCAGTATTTTGTGTGGCCACCACGCGCCGCAATAAGTGCTGCTACACGCCGTGGCATGGAGTCAAACAAAGTTTGAATTTCTGACTGAGGAAGAGCATTCCAT
>KK122541.1:109697-123354 GCA_000611955.2 Stegodyphus mimosarum
GACCACTAGCAGTAACCATACACGCCTCGCTACAGCCGTCTATTTATTCGGATCCATCAGCCGTTCAGAGGGCGCTGCTCAGCATACGCATGCGCTACGGATTTGCAATTCTAATCATTTGCATATCATGCGCTACTTTGCATTTCCTGAAAATTTCAGCTCACTCGCGTAAGTCCTTCATGGTGTTGCAATTTTCACAAACGTGAGAGTATATAGTTACATTTATAATTAACAAATCTTTTAAAGGGAGCTTCAAACAGCGGTCCAAATTATTATTTAGAAATTTTAAAATTATTATTTAGAAATTGAGTTTACCATTGCTTTTACATTTACGAAAGCCATTTCCCTATTTATCCAAGCTCACTGTATTCAAGTCGATATGACTAATGAATCAGCAGAGCATGGAATGATCAACATGGTAACTCATTCCCAGCTTCAAACCACGTGAATGCTGTGTAAGCTGGAGTGAGTTATGAAAATTTTAGCAAAGGGATTGTAATTTTTCCTGTGAAAACAGAGTATCATAGTGTAATAAAATGTTCGGTAAAGTAGCTGAACACTGCTAGTTCAACCTGGGATCGAATCCCGTTGAATGCGCTTACTGCATGTTTGGTTTTCGTGGTTTCACCCCCCCCCCATGTGTAACATAGATACGAGCCAATTTCGCTAAAAAAATTCTCTACGAAGGTATCTCTCCGTATAAGCAAATAGCCTTCGAGTTGCTTTCTCTTAATCAATAAACCTAATTATATGTTTTTCATCTTCTAAAAAAAAGGGGAAATACAAATAATTGTGAATAAACAAGAAAATAACTTTAATTTTTTTTAAATAAAATTTTAATTCATAAAAATAAGAGCATTACAAAATATTTAAAAAATTACATAAAACAGCAGATAAATTTATGCGGTACAAGCTGTCAATTTTTTTTTCTGTAAATTTGGACAATTTTTTTCTTTCACAACAGTTAATCTTCAAGAAGGATCTAAGCCGAGCGACGGTTTTTCAAAAACATTTTTACATAAGTTTAGGATTCATTTTTCTTAAAGTTTTTCCATTTAAGGATAGTGTCAGTAAATCAAAAATAGTTGTACATTCAAAAAGCTCAGAAAAAGAAATACACAGAAATATTGTTCATCCAGTTTAAAGGTTGTTCAGACTAATCTACGAAGTACAGCGAGTAACATGCATTTTTCTTTGAATAAATAAACTAGCAAACAAAAAGAACAAGGGGGTTGGAAATCAGAGGCAAATTTAACAAAAGAATTGCACGAGCCCCCCTTACGGCTTGCCACTGTAAGTAAACGTTTTTAGCACAAAGAGCGTTAACCCAGAAGGGCTATAAATTTCGTTTTCGCATTTTGCGTTGGCTTACTATGAATGTCGATTCCCTTTTTAAATTGTTGCCACCAAATATTAGAGCCCTGCATTATATTTAAAGAGATTAAATAATGAAGAATATGCATAAATGTATGTATGTTTCTCGCATTCTGATAAAACAAGGTACCTACAGCCATCAAATTTTAATAATGTACGTTTCCACCCGAAAATGGGCATGTGGAAGCACAAATTTGAAATTTGCAATTTATTTGTTATCAGTTTCATATTTACTAAAACATTTATGAATTTTTGATTAAGAAACTCGCCGATTTCAAAGCGAGCAATATAACACTGTACGAAAAAAGAAACATTTTTATCTCCAGCGCGCGAGACTGTGTATCGGAAATTCTAAAGATATGCTCATTTTAAAATTATTTAGCGATATTGCTGTTGAACTGAATTTTATGGTTTAAGTGCGAAGAATATAATACTTAATAAATAAAGGTAACGCATTAAAAGTTAAACGCCTCTTTGGACTTAATATAAAATCTGAAAGCTTTCAGATTTTTATATTTTATTGCGGTTAGTGTAATGTAGAACCTGTTTTCCCTAGCCGCCCAACCGGGAAAGTGGTTAGCGACGCTGACTGCCATACCGAAGGGCCCGGGTTCGAATCCCGAAAAAAGTATGTATGTCTGTAAATGTATAGTGTCTGTGGTTGTGGGTAGGGCAAGACGGGTGTGAAACCCTTGGACCCGTTTTCTTCTCCCCGGATGCTGTCCATTAAAATGGCGAGCAAAGTCGTATTGTCACCTGTGGGCTGCTGAAGGCTCCTGCAAACGACAGGAGAACCTTGTCATGATGTTTTTCGAGGGCTTGTCCTGGTGTTACTGTCGGACATGTGATATAAGTCACAATAACAATCTTTTTTCCTTAGAAAATTCTCTACAAAGCCTTTATCAGCTATCCTTCCTATGCTTCGCCGTACACAATTAAATGAACTCGCAAAGTCACCTTATTCTTATCATGATTAAGTAATTAATTTCAAGCTAGATGGTACGAAGCCTTTTAAAAGTTAGGATATTTTTCATAAACAATGTTAATTAGTTCCATTAAACTGGAACTGTACGGCATTGTTTGTTCATAGCAGCATTTTCCAAGCTTTTCAGCTTGCCTTTCATGACTTACATGTACATATTGCTCGGGAGGGAAAGGAATTTCTAGATGAAATGTTAATAAACGGATAAATATAATCAATAAAAATTCTCTAATAATTATTATTTAATTCGAAGTTATAAGTAGATATATGCTATTAATAATCCAAAAAAGTACCTGCTTGTATTATTAAACTCTTTAATTTGAAAGAAACATTCTCATGTGGACACCACATGACTTCGTTGTACGGCCTATTAAACTGCATACATACATTTTACTACCCTTTATTTTCACATTTTCTCAAATTTCATTAGAGATATATTTCTCATTCAATCAGTTTAGTTCGCACTTCGCGGGAATGGAGAAACACATAAAAACTCAAAACATCTACATTAAAATTGTAAAATACAGAAAAATCTAAAACACCAAATATAGTTAAAACAGGTTAAAAAAAACTATTTTTACAGCTAAAATTAAAGTTTCTACGCAAAACAAGCAATCCGGCAAGCGGGCAAGAAGACGAATGTTTTGGTGCACAAAATTGAAATTTAACTTTTGATACCACAGCACAAAAAGACATTATAGTTGATGCACCAAATGACTTAATTCACTGTTCTACTAACAGTTTCAAATGTAAACAAATGGTTGCCTTATTAGGCCTAGCACTACACTTAATCTTTTAAATCGTTAATAACTTATCAGCAATAAATTAACTATACTAATATGAGCCCCATTCTGGCGGGTCCCCTGCAGTATCCACGTATTAAAATAGTGCTTATATCCATGCGTTAAAATAGCGCTTATTACAAATGATGCATCTGACGAGCTTACAACTTTTTTTGAAATATTGTTTTATCAGTTAGCACTTGGAAACGTTACGACTGCGTACATAATCATAAATTCAATCGTCCAGACGGTTTGAAACATAAATTATCATGAAATTGTTATATATGACTTCAAAAGTTGAGAGAACTCGAAAGGTTCGTAGAAAGCTATTTTGTATTTTCGTAGAAAGCTTCAAGGAATTTCGAAGAAGATATTTGAGCTTTGGAAGATCTGACAATGCCTTCTCATCAATCACTTTTACATAGTCTTCGATAGATCCATTCTTGTCTTAAATTATAAAAAAATGTAATTTATGTTTCCTATCATAGATTTATAATCTCTATTAAAAGAGATCTATTATCTAAATGAACTTTTAAAACATTATAATAAACTTAACAAAGCGTTATTTTCTTTCTACGCTGAGGACCTTATATTCCTTTGTGTTAGTGTTTTTCTTTGTCTTTGTGTCTGTCTTCCTTGTATTACATATAGCATTCCTAAAGACAATTTCATCATTGGCTACACAAGTATAATTCCACCGCACTCGTTCTACATCACCGTTCGATTCTGCTCGAGAAAAACCTCAAGAGATGCCTCTTATCACTCTCTCCTTACCACCACGCCACTTGAAAGGATTTTTGGCTTGCCAGTATTGTGAGCGCCCCCATGTTTCACAAAGAGTACATACTTACAAACAACTATGCCTTCTCGGGTATTCGAGCCCAGGTCCAACGTAAACACAAGACCGATCGCTAAGCACTATACCGATCAGGGCGGCAAACAATACGGTGGACAATCACCGACTTATCTTTGGTTTAGTTAATTCGATTATGGCAAAGAACGCTAAGACGTTCCCTAAGTGTAGGAATGCCTTTATGATGGATTAAACTCTCATGCAACCAGCTCATTCTCTGAAAATCGAACATAGGTGAAACTATCAGTGTTCAGCGAGTTTACAGTTCTGCCGCTGGTGGGCTTCGCAGACATAGGAATGTTTTTAATCGAAATTTTAACTAATTAGAAACCACCCTATTCGGCACGGCGGTCATCGGAACAGGCAACCCTAATTTTGGACCCTTTTTCGATCCCCTGATGGTTATGTATGCATGTAAGGTGGCTCTGAGACAGTAAGACCTTTAAAAATATCCATCAAGCAGAAAGTTCCTTTGAAAGATTGATGGTAGGAGAATGACAGACTTGGGTTCCGCCACTTAAGTTTCTCGATCAGGGCCGTAGCATATCTAAGGAGCCTAAAGTCTTGGCCAACAACTGCTGTCGTGGTCAACAACGCACGTATTTTCCTCTTGGCCATAATGAATTTGTGGGCCTACCTAAACTCTTATCAAATCAAGATTATGAATAATAACAACGATACTAATTAGAAGGCACCTTGCAAGGATGAGACGTAGTGACAATGCATTACACTAGCTTTGAACATTCTGTAGCGGAGATAGAGAAGTCTAGGGCATAGGATAAAGAGAGAATGACATCCATGTGATGGGACACAGTGACAGTGACGAGACAATGCATTAAATTCGTGTTGAACGCTCTGTGCCGGAGAGAGAGAAGGCTAAGGTATAGAAAAGAGAGAGGATGAAAGCCATGAGATGGGACGTAGTAACAATGACAGACAGTGCATTAAACTCGTGTTGAACACAGACAGAGAGAAGCCTAGGGTATAGAAAAGAGAGAGGGTGAAAGCCATGTGATGAGACATAGTGACAGTGACGAGACAATGCATTAAACTCGTATTGAACGTTCTATAGCGGAGGCAAGAGATGGTTAGGGCATAGGTAAGCGAGATGATAAAAGCCCTTTGTTATACATATCTATACCCTTTTCTGTCCATAAGGTCGTTATGGATAATTTTTGCACTTACAATTTTTATATCTACTTTTTCCAATTACTGAATGTGGAAATTTGTCGTCTGTTGCGGCTGATGTTAAAATTATGAAATAAGATAAAATGCATGACTGCTTAAACTGATGTAGTTATAAAGCGTAGCTTTGTAAGCGATCAAAACCTGAGTAAAAGCTGCTTTAAATCTGCATGCTCTATCAAAATTAAAATATACATTTAAACTAATTAACTATTAAATTTCCCATTTTGTTAATCCTTTCTTATTCTGACGAACTTAAATAGAGCTAACTGAGCAAAAAATCTAACAGTCAGAAAGTCTAATTAAATTTTGTGTACAAGAGCTAAACTAATTAAGTTTATTAAAACTATGGCTTATAGCACAACTAAACGTTAACAAATACTAACTGCCAAGAATTGCGAGGTTTCGGAAACAACTCTAGTTTTTAAAGTCGTAAAACACAAAATCAACATTCCACTCATTAATTTGGCTTCAACGGTAAAAATTCAAATCATGCGCTCTAATACAAAATTCCCTTTTAATTGCTTCACAAAATACTATTTAAATTTCTTACTTAGATATCGCTACCTGCTGTGGGTTCACACAAACACATTTTTAAATAATCAGTCCGGATGAATAGTAAGACTTGAAACTTTACTGAGACAGGAAAAGCTCGGACAACAATACAAACATGTTTAAATGCTGGCCATCACAAATCGGCTAAGTTAAAACACTGCAATGGGTTGTTGCCACACTATTCCCATTAAACTACAAATTCGCTCTTGGCGCAGGGTTGTAAGGTTTGTTTCGTTTAATACCGCATTATCTTAAGTTAAATATTTGCAGCACTTCTACGTTTTCGTCAACTCTACCAGAAATGCAATTTAAGACAGATTACTTAACGAGAGAGAATACTGGTAAGTCAGCCGTCTCAATATTTTCACCTTTCCACTGGATAACTATACTAAAGTTTGGATAAATATCGACTTCATGTGTAATTGCACTTTAAACATGGACTTAAGGTTGCAGAGTAATTAGAACCTTTTTTTGAAGCAGAAAAATGAGCAATGCCCTTGCCGGGACTCGAACCTCGGACCTCTCGAACACGCTCCGGTGTGCGGACCATTACTCCACGAAGGCATGTTAAGAAGGTAGGAGAAATACCTTATATACTCCCCCTTTTAAAGGGCGATCGGGGTTTAAGGGACCCAGTCGCCAAATCCTGGTGGCGGAGAATCATAATCTACCATCTTTTAGTTTGGGTGCCAGTGTAGAGCCATTAGGTTATTTTGAAAGCAGAAGATGTAAAAAATGAGCAACGTCCTCGCCGATACTCAAATACGCGCCGAGTGTGCTGACCATTACACCACGAAGGCATGCTAAGAAGGTGGGAGAAATACCTTATAAGGTGCTAAATTTCTTCTTAACTCTTTGCTTTGAAAATATTTAGGTTTATTGTTGAATTTTTAGCTCTCAAAAAAAGAAAGTTTTAGTTCTATGAGTATTTTAGGTTGTAAATGCCACTCGCAGTACAAATAAACTGTTTAGTTGCTTTTACTGTCTAACGCGTTAAGCTGAAACCTACGAAAAGTCTCAGTCTATTTGTAAAAAGAAAGAGGGGTTGTAGTTAGTTTCGCCAAGATGCGTCGATTTATTTCATGTTTTCATAAGATCTTTCCAGAATGTCTGATTTTTTAAATACTACACAGCGGACGACGAAAAAGCACAAAAAATAGTCGGAATGTTTTCAGTAAATGATAAAAAAGAATGTCACTGTTTGCATAGAAAGGGTAAGCCTTAGAAACATTCCTTTTCTCCTCTAAAATGGAATCGAACTTCCCTAGCATTCTTTCAATATTAAGTTTTCCATTCGGTGGGCGGACTGTATCGTTGTTGTATTATGTTTATGCTGTCGAGTTGTAAGGTAAAATGCAACATAATTCATATGAATTCTTGAACGTTTCCACCCGAATATGGGCATCAGGAAGCCTAAATTTGAAATTTGGAATTTGTTTTATTATCGATTTCATATTTTGTAAAACTTTAACGAAGTTTTGATGAACAAACACAAGGATTTCAAAGCGAGCAATGGCAACGTTGTACAGAAAAAACATTTTTATTTCCGTAGTGCGAGACAGCGTATCGGAAATTCTAAAGATATGCTCATTTTAAAATTATTTTGCAATATTGCTCTTGAACTGAATTTTATGGTTTAAGTGCGAAGAACATGATATTTAATAAGTACAGGTAACACTCAAAATGTTAAAAGAACGTCCCTTTGGACGTAATTTAAAATCTGATACCCTTTCAGACTTTTTTTATATATACAGGGTATCCATAATTAAACTTGAAATTTGCGAGCGGTCTATAGCAAAAACTATGCAGCAGAATTGCATGAAAATTGGGTAATGGCAAAATGAAATGATGGGAGTTTTATCGAAAAAAAAAAAAACAATGAGTTTCAAAAACCACCCCTAGGTGGCGTATCATAGCTTTATTTAGAACATCTAAATGATCTACAAAAGTTTACAAACAGGCTCGATATGATGTCCACCATTGTCTGCTAGCATCTGGAAGCGTAAAATCGAATGTTCGACTGTTGAAAGCGGCATGAACTGGGGAATGTTATGCACACGGCGTTCTGTGCTTTCTTTAAGGTCGAATAGAGATGTGATGGGATCACGGTAGACCATGGCCTTGAAGTTTCCCCACAGCCAAAAGTCACAAGGATTCAAGTCGTGGGATCTAGGAAGCCAACTTGTAAGAAATTGCCGGCTGATGATTCTGTCGTCACCGAAATGACGGCGGAGCACTTGTTTCACACAGCTAGCGATGTGTGGAGGAGCATCATCCTGCATAAACACTGTGGTTGCATCACATCGCCTTGCCTGAAGAGCCGGAATAAGGGATTGTTCTAATAATAAAGCGCATCGTTGACCGGTGACGGTGCATGTGACAAACCCTGCGGCGCTGTACGGACCCACAATGATGGTTGCAGAAAAGCCACACCAAACCGTTACATGCGAAGTGTGTAATGGAATTTGTAGGAATTGATGTGGGTTTGTAGCAGCCCAAATACGTCAATTGTGCGTGTTAACCGCACCTTCCATATGAAAGTGGGCTTCGTCGGTCCACAAAATGTTCCATGGCCATTCATCCTAGAGCTCAACTCGCGCAAGAAACCGCAACACAAAAGTTTGCCGACTATCCAGATCAGCTGGTAAGGGCTCCTGCACTAGCGACAGTTTATACGGATAGTAGCGTAAGATCTTTTGAAGAATCTTATGAACCGCGGAAAAAAGTTGGTCAGTAGATGCTGCAATACGCCGGATACTAGTGCTGCCGATGGTTTGCGATCTGCCTTCCTCCACTTGCGTCGCTACATCATCCACTACCTGTGCTGCAACACACTTTCGTCCCCTTCCTGGCTGAATCCAAAATATTCCCGTTGCCTCAGATTTCCTGATCATGTTTGTTAGTCCTTGGCTAGTGAGTGGACCTTTTCGTAACCGCTTCAAAGACCGAAATTTCCTCAAAGCTTCGGTAACAGAGTCTAAGTTTTGTTAAAACAATTTCACCAGTAAAGCACATTCCTGGAGAGTCAACGTCATCTTCTTTGACTTGGAAACGAGTATAACTGCGGCTCGCTTTTCGCATCTTTATAGGATTGCTGTGCGCACACAGGATTACTATGGGTACGACATTTGCATATGGCAATAGTTTACATTGCACAGCGCCATTTAGTAGTGGTTTTTGAAACTCATTGTTTTTATGGGGGGCTCGAGAAAATTCCCATCATTTCATTCTGCCATTACCCAATTTTCATGCAATTCTGCTGCATAGTTTTTGTTACAGACTGCTCGCAAATTTCAAGTTTAATTATGGACACCCTGTATATTTTTATTTTATTTATTTATTTATTTTTAACCCTGGAGGTGTTTTTAATTCCAAACCTCACTTTTTTTTTGCCCGTATCTTTTTCCAGATGTTGCCACCAAATGTTATCAAACCGTATTATTTTTAAAGAAATAATACAGCAAATATAATATGTATGTGATGAAATAATTGGAAGAAGCTCGTTGTAATAGTTTAGCGTGGTAGATGGAAGCATAAACGAAAAACCTGCAGCCGTGGCCGCTGATTTAATCATATAATTTTATTTTCGTAATAGTGCAAGTTATAATACACATGAACTCATTCACAAGCATCATTTATGAGTGCGACATACATCCCACTATTTTGTACAGCTTGCATTTTTTTTTAGATAACGGACGAAGCAGAAAGTAAACTCTTCGTGATTAGGGACAAGGCGAAATTGTGGGAAAAGTGTGTCGACCAAAAAGAAGGGCGCGAGATTTTTCCAAGTTCCGCTGGATGTGGCGCTGATTAACTTGCAGGATTTGCAAGTTTTAAATAATTACACAAAGGAAATTTTTCTAGTAATCTTCAGAGTAACATCTTATAAAACAAATTTCATCTCTTAATACTGTCTAGAAGTCCTGTGTATTGAAGTTCAAAGTCCATGATCACGTGATGGGTGTGGTGGAAACAGAATGATGTTTTCATTATTATGTTCGCAGATGTTTCAGGAAAGCAAATATGCGAATATTTTTAGTAAGGGTTGCAAAGTAACAGAATAAATACAGAACAGATTAAACGTTAACACAAAATACGTATAGATAAATCCAAGATGTGTATCGCAGAGCACACTTAGAATAAGCAGTCCCTTGTCACGTGAGCGAAAGCAAGCGTTCTGGAATTCGCTTAGAGTATACTTGTCCAAAAATGATGAAAAGAGTAAAATAATTAAATAATGGGTTGCAATAGAGAAAAATCATTATTTTTCCCATGTTCTTCAATACGGTAAATATAAAGAATATCAGAAATTTCAGTCCTAAAAGTGCAGAAAGTCCTACAATAAGGCTGAGTAAAGAACGCAAGTTTTGTAGGTCACGTGGGAGGTCACCCTCCCAGGTGCTGGCTTTTAGTAATGCTTCTTGAGTATTGAAGAAACGCAATATTCTGGAGTAAAGTAAAAATTAAGAATAAAAACACTATGTACAGGTCAAAATTTTCACTAACTTGACATTAGGTTAGGAAATTTTCGTTTCCACTTGGTAGGTATAGTGCGAAAGGTCGAAGAAATCGATCGTCGGTGAGAACTTCATTGCGCAGCAAAGACCTTTTTATACCAAGCCATAACTACATTTCGGATTACATTACAAGAATGCTTACATTAAGCGAATTAAATTTCAGATACATAATAGATTTAATATTTGAATGCTGGGTTAAGACTTTATCGCATTCCGGAAATAATTGCGCAATAAAAATCAGATGACGAACCACTACATGTAAAATATAAAGTATCTATCTTTCTAATAATAAAGTAACGATAGCTTTTCAACTCTGCTCCCTTCTTCATTCTAAAAATAGCAGATCAATAACTTTTCTGATATAATCCTTAGTTCCTGTAAGTCTAGCCCTCACCAGCGGCCGAGCGGTAAGGTCGCTGAACACTGTTGGTATGGTCCAAAGTTCAACTCCCGCAAATGGGCTGGCTGCATGGACGTTCTAGTGGCTTTTGTGTATACGAATCAGTTTTCCTTAAAAAGTTGTCCATGAAGGCATCCTCCCTTTTGACAGATAGCCCTCGAGTGCTCTGCCATAATCGAATAAACCAAACCAAACCATCCTGTAATTCTGAATATTAATCTGTCATCTGATCTCCATTGCGCAATTATTCCCGGAATGCGCTGAAATCTTATCCCAGCGTCCGATCTGTTATGCATCTGAAATTTAATTCGCTTAATGTAAACATTCTTGTAAATATAATCCGAAATGTAATCATGCCTTGGTATAAAAAGTCTTTGCTGCCCACTTCTTGGTCGACCTTCTTTTCCCCTGCTTCGCCTTGCCCCTAATCATACAGATGTTACTTTCCGCTTCATCCATTTTCTAAGAAGATGTTAACTCTACAAAATTGTGGGGTGCATGTCGCACCCATTAATGATGCTCGTTAATCTGTTTATGCGTATAAGAACTTGACCTATTTATTACGAAAATAAAATTATGTGTTCAAATCAGCAGCCACCCCTGCAACTTTAACTGTGAATTATAAATTAAATTAGCAATAGCCTCTTAATTCCTCTTTCTAATTTGAGCAGTTCTCTATCACTGTTCTAAAAACAGTAATAGCTTTTTGGAAACTGCGTCATTCCGCATCATGGCATCTTATGTAAGCATAATAACTGCGGATGTTATTTTCACCAATCAGATTAAAAGACTTTTTACCATTTTCCTGAATGCGCGCTTTCTCTCCTTTTCTGCTTTGCCACTGGTCCGCTAAGATGTGCTGTCATCTATTGTCTAAAGACTTACATAACCTACATAACAATGTGAAGGGTGTGATTAGCACTAAAATGATATGTGAACACGTTTATGCTTATCCATGAGTAAATTAATGTGTTGTGTTCGCTCTCTCTGTCTTCATTATGTCATCTTGGGAATCTAGGCATTAAGGCCAAATAAAACATCTTATCGTTAATGGCTATCTTTTAATTCCCAAATCATCTCATTGCAGTAATCCTATTACATATATACAGGGTGTATCAGTACAGCGATGAGAAACTTTCAGGAGAGATAGAGTACACCTAGACGATGGGAAATGGCATAGGAATGCATGGTCGGAAACGCTTTCCTGGCGCGGTAGTGACGACACAAAAGTCAAGAAAGAAAGAACATGAAAGGGGTGAGAAAACACGTTTATTATTTGGAGTACAACAAAAACAACATAAAAAGACAACGATCCTCATCAAAGAAAGTGTTCGAAATTACTACACGGACCGTGATGCAGGAACCGGGCGTCATGCATCTTCCATGCGATCTTCAATTCGTGATGCAGGTTTTCTATGCGTCGGAGAAGTGAGGCCTGCATATCAGGGTCCGGGGTCGTAATTTCGAGCATCTTTAATGACGATCTTTATTTTTGTTCTTATTCGTAGGTTTCTCTTGTACTAAGCATAACAAAACATGTTTGTCTCACTGTTTGTGTCCTTCCTTTTTTCTGTTTCGAGTCTTCACTACCACGCCAGGAAAGCATTTCTGACCATGCATTGCTATGTGATTTCACATCATCTAGGTGTACTCTATCTCTCCTGAAAGCTTGTCCCCGCTGTACTGATACACCCTGTATAGCAACACAAATAAAATGATATTGCCAACAAATGTTATCTCTATATATTACTTTTAAAAAATAATATAGTAAATATAAAAAAATTGTATGGCAGCATTCAACACGTTATCGAAATTTCTAAAAATGGCCAGTATAAAATGTTTTTAGCATCCATGCGCCAGTTTGTTGTCATTTGGAGAAGGGTAAGGCATATAATTTTTCTTTTAATCTGCCTGACTACTTTCATTAATTACCAGATGGACCTGTTAAGTGATACTAGCTATATTTATTAAAAGCATTATGTATATATTTTTTTCTTTTTTACAGAAACAATTTTAGGAGGCAAGCCGCACCAGCCACGACTTATTTGAAAAGTACAACAAAAGTGGTTCAACGTAAAAATGAGGTGCGGGGATAATAGTCTAATTTAAATGTATGATAACGCTGAATACTGTATCGGGATTTCTACAAATATACTGTTTTTAAGAAATTCATGATTTTGCTGTTGAATTTTATGCGGCGTAAGCGCGAGGAAAGGGATATTTAATAATAAAGTTAGAAAGAGAAAAAAACTTTTGCTAATAGGAATGAGTCCAAGAGCAGAAAAATAAACTGTAAGCTTGGGGAACGCATAAAAACATAAGCAAACCTTCTGGTGCAGAGTTAAAATCTGAAAACTTTCAGATTTTCTTTCTTTCTTTCTTTTCTCACCTTTCTTTCCTCTTTTTATTTTTGTTTTACTTATTTCTTTTCTTTTGACAACGAACAGACAAAGTCTTGAAACAGCTAATCAGTCCTAGAGCCCACACGTTTATGGCGTAAAATGTGTGCCAATATCATTTGTGCCCAAAATCTGCTTGTCTTTGTGTGCAACAAAGAAAAGCGGCAATGATGGGAATACTGTTTTAAAAAAGTTACTATCTCACAATCAACTAAACTGAACTTCTTGCCGAACTTGATCAAGAAAAAACTGTTAAATGAATGACACTGAAGAATGTGTCAGGTAATTCATCTATTTTCCACGCTTTTTCTGCTCAAGGCCTAGTCTAAGGCTTTTGAAATGCAAGTGTGAGGTAGAGAAATGCAAGCGAAGGTTACTGAAGATCAAGCAAGAGCCTTGAAGAATTATACTATCTTCTGTTAGCAGAAAAGCAACTCAAGTTATTTGTATGATCTTTCTTTTGGGTCAAGTTTATCTTTAATTCAGTTGCTTGTGTTAATTTTTTCAATGATTTGTAATGATGATGATGATGATACTTTTCCTAAAATATCGTCTGCTTACAAATAAAATTTTCTATGCAGTTAATCGGTTTTTTTTTTTTTTTTTTTTA